>SNQJ01S0021574.1:0-11753 GCA_010110895.2 Picea sitchensis
GAAATTAGGCCTTTCAAGAAAATCATTCCATTTCTATTTGTGTTAGTTTTTACAACATTTTCTGAACATTGTTATATTGACGTCCTCAGTTAGGAACATCAATATACCTACATTTACACATGTTGATATGCCAATAGGTGTATCATTTTTCTTTCTCTAGAAACATTTTTATATCAATGTCTTGAAATTTCTTGAGATGATGGAATTCAGAAAAATACTAGGCTTGAGATAGATGTTTCCTTAAATAGAACACCATTCAAGTATGTCACAAAATTGATGCCTAGGAAATTAAGATGATGCATAAGGATGTCAATAAATCAACATATAAGTGATGAAAATGATGCTTAAATGTCGATATATCAAATTCCATGGGAGAATTTTTCTTTGCAAACCCCGTAACATGGCTCTTCAATTTTTCCCTCTAAAAAATGCCACAAGCAATGTAGAGGAGTGTTACCTGCAGTATCAACTTCAACACAAAGAATGATGATAATTCATATCTATAGTATCCAACAATTTCATCGATTTGTCAATGTTGTCAAGCTACTATGGTGATGAATCATCATCATTTTTAGTTTCGAATTCAAAACTACATGCAACATGGTTATGGACCATTGGCATAGGTCATTTTCAAAGGGAAAATGTGAAATTGTGATATGGAGATTGCATAGAAAAATGAACGATGAAAGAAATGTAATCACCTTGGGTAATTGTGAGATAACTCTTTGTCTCATTTGTACTCATTTTTATTTCCTGCAAGAATTGAATTTTAAGTGCATTTCAATCATGTATATCACCAATTTTAGGCATTTTACTATGTATTGCATCAGGGAATACATATAACATAAGATAATAAATCTTAGCAGAAACATCGTTCCATGCATCTCATCTCAATAAATCTTCATATAAGTAATAAATATTAAAATATGATCCATTGATTTCAATATCATTCTAATTACCTACTTGGAAGTTGCCCAAAATTCATCATATTTTTTGGCACACCAGTGTATAAAATATTGGTATGCGAAATTTTTTGAGAGTATAGTACCGTAAACTAACCATATCATTAAGTTCATTTGGAGGATATTAGCATGAGGTTCCATGTGGATTTAAATTATATTTACAAGGTTAAAACACTTAGGATTTAGAGGTATGCTTTAACGTACCCAAGCCTCTATCATGGGCCACGCCACTACAAAACCACTCTGATATTGCAATTAACTATGCCAAACAAGGATTTGAAACCATTATGTAAAATGTTCCCTACAAATGGTACAATTATCCAGGCTAGACACTAACATGAAACACCATGCATAATCATATAACATTCATAATTACTCATGCAAAATATTCATCAATGTAATGTGCATATTATTCATTAAAACTACAACATAAATTAAACACATTACACACATTATGCATAGCAATAAATTCGCAAATAAACATGGTAATTATATTTTATAAAGAACCAAATGGATGCATACCTTATACATTCCACCTAGCCATAGACATTGTTGTTATATCTCTCAACAAGCCAACTAAGGTCTCACAACTCACATAGTCAAATTCTAGGACAAGGTACCAACTCCAACAATAGTTCCATCCCACAACCTCTAATTCCCCTTAGTCTATCCAAACCAAGGAAATGTACCCCCTTCTATGCACTACATTCCCTTGGGTTGTCCCACTTCCCTTCCAGAGATTCAACATAAGTCGACCATGAAGTCTCATAGATTTTTGGCTCTGAGAACTCTAGCTACTATAATAGAGTCTCTAGGAATTCACTAGGCCTCACACACAGAGGGAAACCTATCCCAAACAATTATCCCTCTAGGGATCCATCCTTCCCAAAGGAAAACGAAGGAGAATTATTCTGAGTAGTCTCATAGGATTCACCTAGAACCCACAAAGTATTCTAACCACAAGGTCACAATGGATCCCTCCATGACACCCCCCATCTAGTAATGATCATAATGATATCATATACCCCTTTCTCACTGATTCCAAAGGTTATGTATGCATGTACTAAACTTTACAAGTAGCACATAATGAACCACTTTCCCCTCACTTCGGAATTTGTCTAACCTTTTTGGAACTTAGGATAAAATATATGAAATAAAACTTAGGCTTAGGACTTTAGGAATATATTATTATATTCCTTGGCATAAGTCCCCTTCAGTTATCCCCTTATCATAACCCCTTAGCCCCCTTTCCCTCTCATGGATTCATAGCTCCATCCCATACTCTCTTGTTTGACTCGGTCTACAACAGTGATATATTTTATTAACATCATGAGTGTGATTACAAAATACAATGTTAGGCTCATTGTCCTTTAGCATATATTCTCTCTGGCCTAATACCACATAGGCACTCTATCCAAAAATGTACATACATAGAAACTCCATCCCAAAGCCATCATGGCTCACCAACCTATATAAATTTATGTACATATACATATGTACAACTTGGGGGTATTACATCCCACTCCCCCTTATTTATGCATTGTTATCAATGCATTATATACAATGTACATATAAAATTCTTCAAAAAACTCTGAAAATATGCGGGTACCCCTCCTTCATGGCATCCTCATGCTCCCATGTTGTGTCTTCAGAACTATAGTAGGTCCACTGAACCTTTACCAATCCTATGGCTTGATTCCAGAGCACCTTGACCTTCCAGTCGAATATGCACACTGGATGGACCTAGAAGTTTCCCTCGTGCTCCACTTGGATCACAGTCTAAGAAATTACATGGTTATCATCAAGTACATACTTCTTAAAAAAAGACACATGGAATACATCATGTATGCACATGGATGTTGGCAGTGAAAGCATGTATACAATGGGACCAATCCTCTCTAGGATTTCAAACGACACATAGTAGTGTGATGCTAATTTCAATCATCTTCCCAATTTCAATGAACTTTTCTTAGCCTTCACTTTCAAATATACATGGTCACCCACTTTAAATTCTATGTGCTCTTCCTTTTTCTGCATAAAGTTTCTATCTAACTTGTGCAACCTTCAATTATGCTTAATATTGACCATTTGTTCTTCCATTTCTTTGATAAACGCAGGCCCAACAATTGCTCTATCTTCTCGGTTGTCCTAGCTTACTAGAATGTTGCACTTTTTTCCATAAATTGCTTCAAATGGGCTCATATTTAAATATGATTGATACCCATTATTATACGCAAACTCAAACAAATTGAGGTAGCCTTCCCACCTCAAAGGATTTTCCATTACATACATCCTCAACACATATTCAATCACCTAATTGATCCTCTCTATCTTCTCATCTGAATCTGGGTGATATGTTGTACTAAAATTCAGATTTGTCCCAAATCCTTTAAATAACCCTTTCCAAAAAATTGATGTAATTTTGGGATCTCTGTCAGATACAATTTCCTTAGGCACACCATGTAGCATGGAAATTTCTTTCATATAAATTTCTACAATATTTGTTTCCTTATGTGTTAGCTTCACAAGAATAAAATGAACAACCTTTGTTAATTTATCCACTATTAAAATTTCTCCTACTCAACATCTCACTATTAATTCCAAACAAATCACTTATTGAATAAAATCAAAACTGAGTAATCAACTAAAAATGCAGCGGAAGCATAAAAAAGGAAACCAAATCAAGCACAGAAAAACACCAATATGTTTGGGTATAAACCTCTGGAAAAACTGATGTTGAGAATGATTTTATTATGCTAAAATTAGGGCTCCTGTGACAAGGATAATGTCCCAGTGAGAGAAATACAATTCAATACAAATATGGAAAATTTTGACCTATTGTATGAACCATAATTGCAAGCTTTCTGAGCTATACCTAACTTTTCTTTAGCAAACCAGTGGTTGTCTCCATTAAGACCCATGTACACGTATAGAAAAACTTGTACGAAAAACTTCGTATGACGCGACACTTCCATGTGGATTCCTCTGACTGAATCCCACTTGTGCTGCCTATGTTCTCTCTTCTCCTTGACCTGATATCTAAATGAAAGTCATTCTCCACCTATCCAAGATCTTGAATCGCAGTCCTTTGTGATCCAACTCTCTCTAAAGTAAATCCCTTACTCTCAAGAATCTCAAGTATCAAGTGTCAAGTGTCTTCCTCCTTCACCCTAGCCTTTATTTTATAATCGTGAGTTACAATCTATTTATAATATCACTTGAGATTTATATTGCATGAGAATATTGCATGCTACTTTTAATATTTTCCTCAAATAACTCAATTAACTAATTACATAATTAATTAATAAAATAAATTTAATTTAACAATTCCTTTAATTAAAGTAAATTCAAGAGTAGAATATTTTGGACTATTTCCACACGTCTAGACACATAGACCCATGCTAAAATACCTATTTGATTCTACCACTGACATCAACACTTCCTATTAGCGAAGAAGGTATTTTTCACCACTCCAAGTCAGTATCTGAAGAACACAAACTTCTCTTTCTCCAAGGGCTTGGTCAGAATATGTGTAACATGCTCATACGTGGAGATATACTGAAGCTTCACTTCTCCATTCTGAATCCTATCCCAGATGAAGTGATATATTATCTCAATTTTCTTGGACCTATCATGGAATACTATATTCTCAAAGAGTTTGATACAACTTTGATTATCGCAGTATATCACCATAGGCTCCAACTCCTGATCAAATAAACTTGTAAGCAATTTACGAATCCAAATGGCTTCACAACTATCCATACTCACTTCCATATACTCTTCCTCTGCTGAGATGAGTGCTACATAAGTATACTTCCTATTGAACTAGGTAATCACTATTGATCCCAAGTTGAAGAAACACCTTGAGGTGCTCTTTCTATCCACTGCACTTCCTTCCCAATCCGAGTCTGTATATCCCTACAATTCCACTCCATATCCTACAAGATATCTCAATCCATACTCCATTGTACCTCTCAATTTCCTGAGAACGTGTTTCTTTGTGATCCAATGCACCTGCTTTAGCTCGACCATGAACTGACTCAAGGTGTTCACAAAAAAACAAATATATGGCCTAGTGTTGACCAAATAAATCAAGGACCCTATCAGGTTCCTGTATATCCTGGGATCCACCAACTCTGAATCTAAAGTGTCAATCTTCTTTAGATTGGTAACCATGGGTGTATCCCTCAATTTTTATTCATCCATCTTGAATATTCTTAATACCTCTACTGCATACTTCCCTTGTCCAAGGAATACCTATCTTTATACTTGCCATATCTCTAACCCCAAGAAATAATGCAATAAGACAATTTCCTTCATCACAAACTCACTTGTTAAATCTGCTTTGTACCCTGTAATAAGATCCTCTATACCTATGAGAAATAAATCATCAACATACAAAAACAATATGAGAGGATCCTCTCCAACAAGTATGAATTGCAATTTAGGATCTACCTCACCCTTGGTAAAACCCATACTCTGCAAGTATCTGGAAATCTTGGAATACCACGCCCTGGGTTCCCGTTTGAGTTTGTACAAGGATTTCTTAAGCCTACACACATGAGAATCCATCCCATGTACCTCAAATCCATGAGGTTTCTCTGTGTATGCTTCCTCCTCAATTATTTCACCGAGGAACATTGTTTTCACATCCATACGATGTATCCTCCACCCCATAACTGAAGCAATAGAAACAACAACTTGAATAGAATCATACCTGGTGACTGGAGAAAATGTCTCCTCATAGTCCATTCCCTCTTTCTGGGATAACCCTCTTTCCACACACCTTGCTTTGAACTTCTCTATTCTACCATCTGCAACATGCTTGATCTTGTAGAGCCATATGGAACTCACAACTGGCTTCCCATCCGGTCTTGGCACTATGTCCCAAACATCATTCCTCATAATAGAGGTGTACTCCTCTACCATGGTGTCCTGCTATACCTACTGATCTAATTCTTCCTCAAAACTAGAAGGATTAGCATTAATAATGCTACTCATAAGAACCATATAGTTCAGAAACTTCTTCAAACTCATGCGCTCTCTGGACGCACTCCTAGGAATGTCACCAACATCCCTCAATGTCTACAGTATCCACCTGGGTCTCTTACAAAACTAGAAGGGGATAACTCCTCCTCTCTACCTGAAGTCTGAATTGCTGAATGTTGCTCATTCTTTGGAGCCTGATGCTCCTCATCCTTTGTCACCGTTGATGAATCCCGAGAACTCCTAGATGTCAAATTCTCCTCAAAATTAATATATTTGTGCTGGAATGAATATATTGTAATCCTTTGAGGTCTCATTGTACCTCAAAAATATACCCTTATGTCCTAAAGGCTCTAGGTTCTTCCTTTTCTCCACAGGAACATGGATGTAAAATGGACAACCAAAGATCCTCAAATGAACAATTTATGGCTTCACTCTTGAGAATGATTCCTCTAGAGTCTTGTCCTACAATATCCTATGAGGACTCTTGTTCTTCACATATGCTATTGTGTTACATGCCTCTTCCATAGGAACATAGAAAACTTCTGGTCATGTATTATAGCCCTGGAAGAACTGATGATGGACCAATTCTTTCTCTCCACAACCCCATTCCGTTGAGGATTGTGTGATATGGTCAACTCCCTCTTGATCCCTGCCTCCTTGATGAAATCCTTAAAGTCATTGAAGGTGTACTCTCATCCATTATATGACCTCAATACCTTGATCTTATTACCTGTTTGGTTCTCTACCTGAGCCCTGAACTCTCTGAACCGATTGAAGACCTCATCCTTGGCCTTCATAAAGAAGATTCAAGTTTTCCTGGAAAATCCATCTATAAACATCACATATTATGATAATCCTTGTAATGATGCTAATGAAATATAACCACTCACATATGAGTAAATAAGATCCAAAATCCCTTTGGACCTACTCTCACTGCTAGGAAATGTAGCCTTGGCATTCTTTCCAAGTGCACACCCTCTGCACACTCCCTACTACTCAATCATGAACTTTGGAAGACCCATAACAATCCTCCTTAGAATCATCAAATCCCTATAGTGTATGTGTCGACCCAACCTCATTTGCCACAAATCACATAGGATTTCATTATCATGTACCAAATCCTTAACAGTCTTTCCTTATAACCTATATAAAGTGCCTTCTCTAACCCCAAAAAATATTGCGATGTTTAGGCTAGATTTCTATGGAAATATGAGTACCTACCTTCTCCGAAAATTAATGGAAAACCCCTATCCTCCATAACTGATACTGAGAGAAAATTATTCTTCAAACCTAGTACATAAAGCACATCCTGGGCATCTAATGATCATCCTCACTCAAGTTGGAACGTAATTGTTCCCCTTCCCTTTACTGCAGACCTGACATCATCACCAAGTTGCACATGAATATTTGGGTCACTCTACGTCAGACTGTTAAATAGATCTCGTTCTTCTATCATATGACAAGATGCAACATTGTCCAAGAACCAAGCACTCCTCGTTTTTTCCTTGGTAAAATGGAAAGAAACTAGTGAGTAATCCTTCTTAAGCTTTGTTGCCAACTCATTAAGTTGAATCTCTACTGATGTTGTTTTCTGTGTCTTTCCATTACCATTCTTCTTCTTCTTCTCCAAACACTGAAATGTATAATGTCCATTTTTATGACATGAGAAACACTTGATTTTACTCAATTCCTTCTTCTTCTCTAGCTGTTATGATCCTCCATCATTGTTACCCTTCGTGTTATAACTCTTTCATTTTTCCTTCCTTTTCTTGCTGACAAGAGCCAAGTTCTCTTCACTACCTCCCTCCTTGTTTCTCTTAGAATCTTCCCGAGTCTCTTCTTGGATGCAATCATCCCAAAGTCTCTTCCAATATGGGATATTTTTCCGAGCGCAAAATCCCTTGACAAATGGTTCCCAAGACTTTGGAAGACCATTCAATGTCACATTCACGAGCTATGCATCCTCTATTTTCTCCCCTATGTCTGCAAGATGATCATGAAAATTGTGTGATTCTCATGATATAGCTGGTAACATCATCATATCTTGACATCTACATCGATCTAAGTTTATTCCTTCAGACCATCTTCCTATTCGTGTTCTTGGTTTGGAATACACTTACCAAGGAATCAAACATATATTTGTTCATCTTCTTCACATTTAGGTGAGGGATTAGATGATCCTTCATGGATTCCAAGAGGACCCTCTCTGCTTTTATATCCTTCTTTTTGTGAGCATATAAAGTTGTCGGATATCTTATTGGAGTAACTACTTTATCCACTAACTCCCAAAGGTCATACTCCAATGCCAAAGTTACTCTTGTTTTCCAAGATAGGAAGTTGGATGCTCTATCCAATCTATCTTCAACTCTGACTGGTGTTGTTTCCATCCCTAAGACCTGATAAAATTCCCTGGAGATAACATGCTGATGAAAACAACCCATGTACATATTTGTACGGAGTTGTACGTGACTGTCGCCACTACAACCCGCATATGTACGCAAGTGTTCTCAAAGAAATATGTGTATGTACGCTACTATTCTCAAAGAAACCCATGGACATCTCAATAATCTTTTCAAAAACTTAGTCCTTCCTCAGTATGATTGTTTCCCTGTAATGATTCCTTCAATTTCCACACATTGGTTATGTATCTTCTATGGACATAAGATATGACTTCCCTTAAAATCACGTTCTCTGATACCATGTTGAAATTTCTCCTACTCAACATCCAAATGTTAATTCAAAATAAATCACTTATTGAATTAAATAACAACTGAGTAATCAACTAAACATGTAGTGAAAGCATAAACAAGGAAACCAAATCAAGCACAGAAAAACACCAATATTTTTTGGTATAAACCCCTAGAAAAACATCATAGGGAAAAAAAATGTTGAGAATGATATTTTTATGCTAAAATCAGGGCTCCCGTGATAGGGATAATGGCCCACTACGAGAAATACAACTGTAGAGAAACCTGACAAAGTCTGACCTACTGTACGAACCATAACTGTATGTTTTTTGAGGTGTACATGAATTTCCTTCATCAAAACCGTGTATGTATGTGACTGTCTCCACTAAGACCCACATACAGGTACAAAAAAGCTTGTATGGAAAATTTTGTACGATGTGACACTTCCCTATGTATTCCTTTAACTTAAACCCACCTATGTTGCCTCTATTCTCTCTTCTCCTTGACCTAATATGTAGATGAAAGTCCTTCTCCACCTATCTGATATCTTCAATCACAATCCTTCATGATCCGACTCTCTCGAAAGTAAATCCTCTACTCTCAAGAATATGAAGTGTCTATTATCTTCCTCCTTCACCCTAGACTTGATTTTATAATCATGAGTTACAATATATTTATATTATCACTCGAGATTTAGATTGCATGAGAATATTTAATGCTAAGTACTTTTATCACTTTCCACAAATAACTCAATTAACTAATTACACATTTAATTAATAAAATCAATTTACTTTAATAATTTCTTTAATTAAAGTAAATTCAAGAGTAGAAGGTTTTGGACAATTTTCACATGTCTAGACACATATACCTATGTGAAAATACCTGTCTGATGCTACCACTAACATCAACATCCACCACTACCATGATGGAATCATGTTTCTTCACTGTTTAGGGCAACTTGGTAATAAAATCAATTGTAACAACTTTCCCTTTCCACTCAGGAATGGGCAATGGTTGTAGCAATCTAGTTGGATGTTTTTTCTCATCCTTTACCTTTTGACACTCCATGCACTTGGATATGTAATCAGCCACATCTTTCTTCATGACCGGACAAACATATTGGCCTCTTAAAACTGCAATTATTTTTTGATATCCTAGGTTCCCAACATAAGGCACATTGTGTGTTTCTCTCAACACTATATTTTTTAGCTATTGTGAATTAGGAACATACACCTTGCCCCTATACATGAATCCATATTATTTCAACTCATAATATTTAAATTTCTACTAAACATTACCTTATTGTAATGTTTCTTTTGCTTGCAAATAATGCTGATCTGATTTTCCAGCTTCTAAAATTATGTCTTTTAAATATATAATATAAATTCTTATGGTTGTAGCATGCATCAAATGCATTCTCCCACTAAGTGATAAACCACTTTGTTCTATTTTTCTTTGATATGATTTTGATCTAGGTGGATATCGGTGGCCACCCACCTTTTCCAACTAGCTCAAAACAACTTTCTAACAATTTTGACAATTTACTATTTTTAGCAGGTTTTAACTTTTGGGGCCATTTTGAGGGCCTAAATGAAGGGTTTTCGAGATAAAGGTTCTCAATGATAGCCAAAGGCATGATTGAGACCCCAAAATGAATCTCCTCGCCAATACCTTTCCAAGGAGCTATCATACGCCTAAAATGGAGATCGTATACAAAAGTTACGACCTCGGGAAGTTGATGTACTAACTTACCCAAACGGGGCCCACATGACTTTTGGTGCTTCATCTCCTAGGGTTAGGTTTTTGGATGTCTAGGACTTTTGGCATTCCCGTTTATTGTAAAAGGGCATTCAGAGCCTCATTGTAACCATCTTCTTGTGAATGCGAGTAGCCGTCACATCTCTTCTCAGAGATAAGTTGCCACCATTCTAGCGAGTCTTTCACTCTGTATTTTACAGTCTCTGTACATTTCTTTCATTAATAGAAATCATGTATTACTGTATATATGTGTTTATGGTTGCATATATGATACATTTCTGTTATATTATTGAATATCTACGATATCTCTGTGCATTTCTTTATTATATCTCCGCTCTCATTTCATGCTGAAAATAATCCGGATCAGTGGTATCAGAGCAGGCTATTCTTGATCGTTTTTTCAATGCATGTCCCTGACGAGGTCTGAGTATAGCAAGTTGGGTCTCGAGCTTGTCTCTCTTGAGGACAATTTCTCTCACACACCCAAGAAACCCTCAATGGAGGAAGAAAATAAAAACGACGGAGCAAACGATCCTATCAGTCTGTTGCTTGAGCAAGCTCTCACGCGACAGAGGGACGAAATGATGGAGAATTTTTCCCACATCCTTCAGTGCCTACCGATAGAAATAGGTGCATCTTCATCAAGCAGCCACTTTGGAGGCACCTCGCCTTTCAAGGTACAAGTTAATTTTGATATTCATGTATTTGAAGGACAGATAGATGCAGAAGCCCTAGAAAAATGGTTAACTCTGCTAGAAGGTTATTTCTCTGTTCACAATTTTTCCGACAAAGAAAAGATCACCTTCGTGCTCCTTAAATATCTCCCTCATGTCAAAAATTGGTGGGAATCTTACTGGGAGCAAAGTTCCACAGAGGAGTCTGGAATATATGGGGTTGATCCCACTTGGGATTTTTTTGTGGATGTGGTAAAGGAACAATATTACCCAGTTGGAAACTATGAGGACCAGTACATGAGATGGACCACACTCTAGAAAGAGAGGGCTAAGAAGTTCCGGAGTTCACCAATACCTTCCATACCTTGCGCACCAAGCTATGTATCAAAGACTCCGAGCAACATTTGGTTCTAAAATACCGTGGGGCTCTACACAGATACGTCCAAACTGAAATGGATTTTCTGGACATCTCATCACTTAGTGTTGCCTATCGATATGCTGTTAAAATCGAGAAGAAATTTAAACACCAGAACAAACGGGAGTTTGGGTTTGCAAATCCGCAACAACCAAAGTATGACAAAGACAACCCTAACAAATAGTCTCCCGAAAACCAATCCAAGACACAGGAAAAGAAGGGTCACGGGAAGACAAAGAAGGACACCGGAAAATGGTGCGATTTCCAC
>SNQJ01S0021574.1:12814-38631 GCA_010110895.2 Picea sitchensis
CCTCATTGTAACCATCTTCTTGCGAATGCGAGTAGCCGTCACATCTCTTCTCAGAGATAAGCTACCACCATTCTAGCGAGTCTTTCACTCTGTATTTTACAGTCTCTGTACATTTCTTTCATTAATAGAAATCGTGTATTACTGTATATATGTGTTTATGGTGTCATATCTGATACATTTCTGTTATATTATTGAATATCTGCGATATCTCTGTGCATTTCTTTATTATATCTCCGCTCTCATTTCGTGCCGAAAATAATCTGGATCAGATTTATATCAAATTCCTACTCACTGAGGAATTCCAGCCATCTTGTTTTCCTGAGGTTAAAGTTTAGATGTCCAAACAAATACTTCAGACCAATATGGTCTGTTCTTGGTTCAAATTTTCTACCCATGAGATATTGTCTCCACATTTTCAATGCATGAATAATAGTTTAAAACTCTAAGTCATGTGTGGCATATTTCCTTTCATGCTCTTTGAGTTTCCTGGGCTCATAGAAAATAACACGTCCATTTTGGGTAAGGAATCCACCAAGTCTTTCTTTCCATGCATCTATGCACACTACAAAGTCTTCATTTGGATAAAAAATATTTAGTATGGGTGAACTTGTTAGCAAATATTTCAAATGGTGAATGTTTTCTTCACATTCAAAATTCCATTGGAATTTTAAACCTTTTTTTTGCAAAGAGGTGATTGGATGTGAAATATTTGTAAATCCTTTAATAAATCTGTTGTAATAACCCGCAAGTCCCATGAATGATCTTACTTCTGATATATTCTTTGGTGCTCACCATGCTTTGGTTGCCTTAATATTTTCTAGGTTCACTATTATGCCTTCCTCTGAGATAATGTGACCCAAATAGTGAATCTTCTTTTGATAAATGATCACTTGCTCAACTTTGCATATAGATGATTCTCCCTCAATGCTTGTAGAACCATCTTCAAGTGTTGATCATGCTATTATTCAAAATTGGAATAGATAAGTATGCCATCCAAGAAAACAATGACAATCTTATCCAAGTAATTTATGAAAATACCATTCATCAAACACATGAAGATAGTTGGTGCATCTGACAATCCAAATGACACCACTACAAACTCATAATGGCCATACCTTGTTATATGTGTTGTATTGTTGATATCTTCTTATTTAATTCTGACCTGATGGTAGCCTAACCTGAGGTCAGTCTTTGAGAATATCTTTGCATCTTTCAATTGAAAACAAATATCATCTATCTTTGGAAAATGATACTTGTTCTTTATGGTAACCTTATTCAACTATCTAAAATCAATGCACAATCGTAAGAATCCATCCTTCTTATTCAAAAATAACACTAGGGAACCCCAAGGTGAGACATTTGGGTGTATTTACTCCTTCAAAATCTCTTCAAGCTACATTTGTAATTCCTTTATCTCAGCATGCCCATCCTATAAAGATTCTAGGACACTAGGGAAACTCTGAGAATCAAGTTAAAAGAGAAACCAATGTCTCTCTTTGGTGGAAAACCTAGTATTTCACTAAAAACATCTTCAAATTATCTTAGGACTCCATAATATTCAAGGTTTGGCACCTTATCTTTGGGCATCTTCTATATGAGCTTCATATATTTGGAATCCTTTCCTGAAGCTTCTTTTCAGCTCCAATATTGAAATATATCTAATTAATACTACCCTTGGAATACCCTTAATTGTTCTCAAGTTCCCTTCTTCATCAATACAAGTGAATGCCTTGTTTTAACAGTATAGGACAACACGATGCTTCTCCAACCAATCCATACCTATTAGGAAGTCAATTAAACCTATATATATGATATTTATATATGCCTTTGTGATATTTAGACATGAATCAATCCATACCAGCTCATTGATCCTTTTCTTGGCCCTAGTAATTAGCTGAACCAATCAATATTTCCCATGCTCGATTCTTTGTAAATGAAATCTCTCAAGAATATTAGGATCTATGTAACTAGGGATAGATCCATAATCAATTAAAATGTCTATGGGATGATTATTAATCTTGCCTCCACTTTGATCATATGAGATAAGTACTCTAATTTCTTGTTGTCCAAGGGTACATAAATTCTTTGCATGCTTCTACCCATATCTTCTACTATATCAACCTCTTGGATGTTGTCAACAATCCTTATCCTTTCTCCTTTGTGAGGACAATCTTTGAACATTTGATCTCCCTCACATCCTCAACGTTTGATGGGATGTTGTCTTGGCCTTTTACCAAAGACTTTGTCATACTTGAATCATTTTGTGTTGGTGGTCCTTTTGAACTATTTATGAAAAATGGTTGCTTATACCCTTTCTTTATTTTCTCCATCTTTCTATTCTTATTTTCACCCCAAGATTTTTGAAAAGATAGCCTTCCTTTATTCTTCTCATAAAGATATTTTTATTTCCTTATAGCTTCTTCTAGTGTCTTGGGCTCATCATAATGCATATTGTCATTGTCAAAAATATGGTAGCCCACTCAGAAATATTTGTATTTTATCTTTCTCATCCTTTATGAAGTCAACATACTAGTAATTCAAGGAACCTCCTCTCATACTCATCCATTTTCATTCTTCCAATCTTGAGTTGAAACAAATCTTCCATTTTCTTGTCATAATATTCTTCTGACAAATATTTCTTTTGAAAATAGTTTTTGAATTGTCTCTATGAGATCCTCTGCTCATCAATGTGTTTAAATTTCTTGAGTTGGTCCCACCACATTGATGCTTTTCCTTGAAGATGATAGATTGTAACTTTGGATTCTACATGTGAGGAATAATTATGCAATTGGAAGTATTTCCTCATTCCCAACAACCAAGCCTCTTCATCTTTGTCTTTCTTATTCTCACCATTGAATGTAGGAGGCTTGATCTTCCTTAGCTCTCCCTATAAATAATTTTCTTTAGAGCTCCCTTTATAATTTCTAATGGGAAACAAAATGCGATTGCTTTCTTAATTTGAAATTCCATGTACCCTTGTAGCCGAGTGCCTTGGTGAATGGTGTTGATGTCTACTAGCCCTTCTAGATTTCCTAGCACTTCTGGTTTCCTCTCTCATGGCATGACATTTGTGTTTTCCTACCTTCCTTGAATCTGATTATTTATCTATCTTCTTATGTAAGATGTTCAAAATCTATAACAATTGAGTGTTAATGTGGTTATGCTTCTCCTAAACTTTCATAATTCTCTCATTGTCTACTATGTATCTCAAAACATCTCTTTGTAGGATTTTCATTGTCTCTACTAAATATATTATTTTTACTTTTCCTTATCTATTCCCATTTGATTCAGTTTCTGCATTACCCAAGCTAATATGAAACCCACTGACTTCATCCTCATGGTTGTAGGCTCCATGTGCATCCTCCATATCTCTAGTCCTCATATTGTAAATACTCTATTCTACCTATATTCTTATGTTTGCAAAATGTGTAGCCAACAAAATTCTATTAGATTAAACAAATAATCTTAATTCTAGAAATTGCACATTATTCCCATCTCTTTAAGGCCATTAGATGCCTTCTTTTGGTTTTCCAATAAACTCTTCTACCCAAATATAAATAATGGGTGAATAAAATTATTATTATCTCTAATAGATTTCCATTGACTACTATTTTTCTCAATTATGATCTCTGAGCAGAAAGTTATGTCTTCCTATTATGGCTTCCTGAAGTTAGTAGTTTTACACCTTTATGTATTATGTCAATGGTACGATAATTCTCAGAATACAAATTTAGAAACCTATAGAATAGATTATATTAGGAGTTAGGGAATTTTTTTGTATTGGCTTAGATAGTATCTCTGATGGAGACCGCTCAACAACTTTCAGATTTTAAATTTGATGCTCTAGTCACCATCTGCATCAATATGGAATTGAATAATTAATCCTTTTTCACCTTTCACGGACTTGGAATTTTTATCTTTTAAGTATCATGATCCTTGCTGACATGGAATTATTGATGACATGGAATGTAACATGTCTACTGATGTGTTATCTGGGTCCATGTGTCCTGCTCCATGTCTACCATGTCATTGCCTTAGCCACCTTGGATTTTCCCCATCATCCTTTAGATCTCCCTTCTCTCTCTTTATTCTTTCCTCTTTCCTTTTTCTTCCTTATCTCTTTATTTTTTCTCTATCCACTTTGATTTATCCAAGATCATGGCCCACCTATACCTTTTTTCTTTTTCTTCCACCTAGCACGATAATGGTCGTGGATGAGAGAGAGGGTCCCACTCTGTCCCTACCTACTCCAAATGACATGTCATCCTTGGTTTATCTGACAAGCTAAGATATGATGGTTATCCTTCAACAAGATCAATGGTCCAAATCTATTTTTAGGATTAAAGGTGCGTGAGTCTTATCATAGAAAATTACCTTTGAAATATCCAAAGGTTGTGATTAACCCGATCTAACGACTCATATGTAATTTGGGATTATACATGATCAGAGGTTAAAGGTACTTATTAATCCTAAAATATACAATGGCTGATATTTATTGAATCTGATAGCCTAATTTCATTTCGGGCTTAAAGGTTCTTGGTCACTATCAGAGTAGCTTACCCTTAAAGATTTGACGGTGAGGGTTGATTTGATCTAACGACCAAGATCTAATTCAAGTTTAAAGGTGCATGAACCATAGCCCTATCACTTACTCTCAATAGATATAATGGTTGATATCTATATAATCCAATGACCCTCATTCAGTCTAGGCTTAAATATGCACAAAGGTTAAAAGGATCCTTAATCCAGATAGATCTGACAGCTGATATCTATCTGATCCAATGGCCTAGATTGATTTTAGGCTTAAATATGATTGGTGGTTAACAAATCTACCTAACCCCAAAATATTGGATGGTGGATATTGATTTGATCCTATGAATCAGATTTATTTTAGGCTTAAAAATGATCAATGGTTAATAAAACTAATTAACACTAAAAGATCTAACCACGGAGGTTGATCACAATCAACGATCCACATTCGTTTCGGGATGAGATGTGCTCGATTGATAACATGGTATATTTTTCCTGAATTCACCTTGGGATGATACCTATCCACCTCTGTGTGCCCATTCAACTGCCACTTTTCATTTCCACTTCATGCTTGACATCACCCCTATGGAAAAATTTCAAAATTTTCCCAATTTTCCCAATTTCTTCCATTTTCAGAAAAAATTCTTCGTCTTCCATGAAAATTTCAAATGCTCGACCTGGACCATTTTACTTCCTCCTTTGGATTTGATCATGGTATTTCTAAAATGAACCTCATTCCTTCTGTCACATCCCCACAGGATGCCTATATTCATTTTTCGATCGTGCACCTCTTGAGAGTGTGTGACAACGTGACAATTCTCACTTGGTTGTTTGGAAACACTAAGGATACTTCATCCAGACTATGTCTCTTCACCTAGAGCATACCCATACTATGTTCTATGCTACAATCAAGTCACAATCCTTCTCTACTATAACTCACTTGTATACTTAGATGTTTTTTTAACAAATTGACACTTAGTCGTTTAAGCATACATCCATGAAATGAAGAAAACACTTGCAAAACAAACAACAAAACACATAGATATAGTGTAGGTGGCACAAGACATGCCTAACACCCAACTGAGTCTTATTTTTGTGAAATAACTAAAAAATGAGCACTATCGGCTTGGTTTAGAACTTGGTAAGAGTCACATGACTCACCTCACTTCACCAAGACACTCATACACAAATTTGTCACACCAAGACTCATCTATTGCAACAAATTTTGCAACTCCTCAGGTGCACACCAGACGTACATCCATCTCAAAGTCATTGTCTCTTCTTGATCCAGATTTTATGAGAAGAATAAAATTATTATAGATCTATATTATTAACATAGAGATACCATGAACAATAACATAGATACACTAAAACTTGTCTTCTATTCAATAAAGAAATATGCTAAAACTGTAAAATGCAGACTGAAACATGCTTGCTAGAATGGTGGTGTCTTATCTCTGAGAAGAGACGTGATGATTGCACTCATTCGCAGGAACATGAGTATAATGAGGCTCCAAAGAAATTCTTACATCAAACATGAATGCCAAAACCCTATACATCCAAAAACCTAACCCTAGGAGATGAAGCACAAAACGTCATGTGGGCCCCATTTGGATAAGTTGGTACATCAAATTCCTAGGGCCATAACTTTTTCATACGATCTCTATGCTTTTTGTTACTCCTTCTCTAACCACTTCTTAGGCTGACCCAAGTTCATATCTGAACAACTTCCAACAAATCCCTCTAAAACTATTGGCCCTCCTGGTAAACCAGAAGGAAACACAACACACAGGATGTACTGCGTAGTCTCACCCGAGATAGTTTCATGGGTGACTGCAATTCTCAGATGCTTGTAGTTTAGTAAAGAGTGGGGATCTAGGATTGGAATTCACATTCTTAATCCTTGATCTAGTTTTTCTATCTATTCTTCTTACTATTCATTCTCCTGTTAAGTCTATGCATGCATTCTAACAGATCTAACATATAACAGATCTCACAACATTATCCATTCATCCATTCATAGTCTAACTACTTACAGAAGGTAAACATGCAATCAATCACATCACATAACATAGATATTACCGTGGTTCACCCCCTCCTCAGATACGTCCACAAAGATATGGTTCTTAGGCTATTTTATTATGGTTTTGTAATATATGGTGCCACGCGCACTACAACTCCATTCTTACAGTCAAAAAATAGACTCCCCGACCTTTGTGAGGCTGACTAGATTGCACCAGGATCTTCAACTTGCAATCTAACCCTCAAGGTCTAGCAACCTTTTTCCCCTACATCTCAACAACTTACAAAAATGGTTTCTGATCTTACACTAGTTTCCTTGACTGAACAAACCAAAACTTAGTAAACAAAAATCACATCCAAAACCGACTAACCAACCATGAACCCTCGACCTAGACCTCCTAGGTATTTATTTATACTAATTCTCAGCTCATCAAGTGTTACAATCTCTTAAAAAAAACCTAACCCTAACAAGGTTAGGTTTTCTAGGATGCGCGCCTTGCATGCTCTCCTCTTTTGCATGTGGATTTTCCTAGCACGTGCTGCTTTTCCTACCAGCTGTCTTTTTCCTTATTAAGCTCTACCTTCCAAAAATGGCTTTTCCTCAAAATTGGCTTGCACCCAACATGCCCCCAACAATGACACGTGGCTCATCCTGATCCACCTAGGCATTGTGCACTCCCTCAACAACCTCTACTAGACTATGGAACTTGTATGCAAGTTCCCTTCCTTTTGCTTGAACATGTGTGACCTTCTTTGTGAGCACTTCTAATGCTTACGCTGTGATATCCTCCTAGATCATTACTTCACACTCTGTATGTGCTTGCACCATGTTCCTCTTCTCCTCCTCCAACTGCGCGATCAACTGTGCTACTTTCCCTTGAAGAGGTTCCATCTGCGTTTGTCTTTCATGCTTTTGTGTTTGTGCTACTTTTAACTCTTCCTGCAGCTTCTTAATATCTTGCGTTCCCTTTAGACTCTCTGTGATACTCATCATTTTCACCCTCTGCTTGAGGTCTTGGATTTTTGCACTTACTTTTTCTTCTTTTTGGTCCCACTGTTGGACCTGTTCCTCTTCCTCTAGAGTTTTCCAAAGCTGTGTTGTTATGTCAAACAATCCTACTATTGTGCTGACTTGTTTTTCCATCTCATTGATCTAGATTGCATATTCTTGTTTCCTTTGTTCGTTTACCTCTTGGGGAGTCATGGGGTTGATTTTTTATTTTAATTCCTCGATCTCCTGCCGATACCGATCGATTATGTGTACAATAAATTTGATATTTTCCACTGTACTTCCTCGATCTCCTAGTCTTGATCGATTATGTGTACATTTTTTCTTACTGCGCTTATAAGTTTTAAGTGCTAGGAGGATGAGTGTCCTTGTACAATTTTAGTTGACTCCCATTGATGATCCCTTTAAGCTCTGCTACTGCTAGATCCTTTAGTTGTACAACTCCCCCATTTTTTATAGTATTTACTTCATAGGGCCCTAGCCAATGCATTCTGAATTTGCCAGGATATTGCAAAAATTTATTGTCATAGAGCAAGACTAGGTCTCCTTCCTTGAAACTGTTCCTCTTGATATGTCTATCATGCCAACATTTGTATCTTTCTTTCTATACTTCCTAATGAAATCCTACTAGAATCCTATCCTCCTCCATATCCATTAGTTGATTCAACCTTTCCTTCACTGCGCCTCTTTCTGTCATGTTGGTGATTGCTACTATGGGAAGACTGGGTACCACAAATTTTAATGGTACTACTTCTTCCTGCCCATACACTAACCTAAATGGTGTTTTTCCTGTCATCTTTTTGCATGTAGTCCTATATTCCCATAATACTGTCGGTATCTTCAAATCCCAATCATCCCTGTTGACATCGTAGATCTTTGTTAGAGAATTCTCCAAGATATTATTGAAGGCTTCTACTATTCCTTTTGCTTGAGGATGGTATGGTCTACTCTTCTAATGATAGAATTCAAAATCCTTATTCATAGCCTTGATAGTGCTGTTAATAAATTGAGTACCTTGGTCACTCATCAAAATCCTTGGCCAGCCAAATCTAGTGATCACTTGCTCAAATAGGAAATGTGTTGTTCTCTCTGCACTACACTCTTTTAGTGGCGTTGCTTCTTCCCATCTTGTTAAGTATTTTGTCGAAGTAATGATATAGCTTTCACCTGATCTCTTTTATGGTGGGTTAATTGGTCCCACAAATTCTATTTCCCATTTTTCGAATACTTGCAAGGTTACTTGTGGTCTTAGGGGAATCTCATACCTTCTTTTAGGTTTACCAACCCTCTGACAGACATCATATCTCTAGAAATAGTACTTAGCATCTCTATGAATTATTGGCCACCATAGGCATCAGCACAATACCTTCTATGCGGTAGCTTTTCCTACATAATGTCCTCCAGCTATTCCCTCATGAGATTCTACCAAAATCCTAATCCTTTAGGTTCTAGTACGCATATTCTCAAAATGTTGTCTGCGCCCATCTTGTATAAATGTCTTGCAATCAGTTGATAGTTTGCAACTCTGAATACCATATTTTCCCTCTGTACGGTGTTAAAATCTTGTGGCACACTCCCTGTACTCAAGTATTCAATAATATCCACACAATATTCATCATCTACTTGGACTGAAAATAACTGTGCATTAGGGAAGTTGTCTTCCAAGTTGGCAGGTTCTTCTCCATTGGTTACCAAATATAGGTGATTCAGTCCTGCATTTAGCTTCCCTGGTTTGACTATCACTTCAAAATTAAATTCCTAAATTAACAGTAGCCATCAACATATCCTCTCCCCAACATTGGCTTGTTGACTAGGTATTTGAGGGATGAATGATTTGTGAACATCTTAAAGTGTTTTCCTAGTAAGTAATGTATGAACTTTTGAAGTGCATAGACCATATCTAGGACTTCTCTTTCTATATTATTGTAGTTATTCTCTGATTCTGACAGTTTCCTCCAAGCAAATTCTATAGGATGATCCAAATCCCCTGCTCCCGGCTGTGCCAAAATTGCTCCAAGTGTTATAATTGATGCATCTACATGCACATGGAATAACGTTTCCCAATATGGGAATACTAGGATAGGTGTTGCGACCATTTTTTCTTTTAGAGTGTCCAAACCTTGTTGACAATCCTCATTCCACTGAAATTTAGTATCTTTCTTTAACAATTTTTCCATAGGTGCAGTAATCTGCGCATACCCTTTTATATAAAAAAATTAGTATCATGTATGTCCCAATGTTGCTCTTAACTGGCGTACTGATTTTGGTGGTAGTAAATCAACAATGACTACAATCTTAGCAGGATCCTCCAATAAGCCTTGTTTACAGACTATATGTCTCAATAGTATTCCAAAAGGTGTTCCAAAGATGCACTTCTTGATATTCAATGATATACGACACTGCCTGCATATTTCCAACATCAACCTTAACACTTCCACATGGTATTTTAACAAACGATATACGGTCCAATCATCCATATAAATTCCAAAAACCGATGTATGAACTCCTTAAAAGAATCTATTATTACCCTTGAAAGTATAGCTGGTGCATTCTTCAACCCAAAAGGCATGACTGTGTACTGGTAGGGTCCCCATTCTGTGGAAAAAGTGGTCTTGTATTTGTCTTCTAGGGCTATATTGATTTGATGGTAATCTGAGAATCCATCTATAAATGAGTAGGCCTCCTAGCCTCCAACATTCTCTAATACCTCATACGTGAAAGAGGTGGTAAAAGGGTCATGTAGGAAAGCATATTTCAGTTTCCCCAAATCTACACAAATCCTTATCCCCCCTTGCTTCTTTGCTTTCACTACCATAGGGCTTATCCATTCAAATTCCTCCACTGGTTCTATGATTCCAGCTTCTAACATTCTATCAATTTATTCTTTCACTTTTTTATTATATATTGGATTCAATATATACGGTCTTTGTATGACATATGTAGCCTCAGGCTTGAGAGGTATCTCCATCTCTCTTAGCTCTCTTGTTATGCCTTTCATATATGTAAACGTTGTTCGAAATAGGTCACTGTACTCGCACAATAACTATGTTATTCTTTCCACTATTTGGTCATCCCAATAGTACCTAATACTTTCCATTTTAGGTTTATTTGTTGTCACAATACTAAATTTATTCACTTTTATAGGGGCATCAAATACTTCTGATTCCAAAGATGGACCTTCCACCTCTCTTCCACCTTCAATTTTTGTAATCTGAATATTGTGCGGATCATCTTCCTCTGGTGCTTGTTCTTCCACATGATAGCATGACAGTAGTTCCTTAACTGTTTGTCTGTTCTATTGTTGATACTCTATCATAAGTTCAACCATTGGTTCATCCATAAATATCACCCCTCTTATTTGTTTGAGTGCTTAATCCATGTTGGGGTTCTCATGTTCAAATGAGAAAGTGACTATAAAAAATTTCTGTAATGTTGTCCATTATGTTGTTCCTCTGCGCAGTTCCTGGTCTACATACCAGTTTTTTGGAATTCCTTCTAAGGTATTAATGAAGTAATGAGGCCATTCTTCTGGTGGTGTCATTCTCCATATTGTTATGAACTTCTCCAAGTATTCTTCTAGTGTCCCTTATCCATCATATCTCTGCATCTTATTGCTTCCTTCTTTGTGATAAATATAGTGTGTAGTAGTCACTTACATTGGTACCAGTCCTTAACTGTTTCTTTGTGCGCACTCCACCATCTTGCAGGTGTTGCCTTGAGTGTTATGTCCAAGGCTAATAGCCTATGATTTTTCAGTACTTTGTCTTTATATATTTTTAACAGTTATTCTAAGTCATTCACCCCATGAAAACTGGGAGGTTCTCTTATCTTTGTACCCACCCATCTTGCTACACAATATATTCTTGCACACCTTCTTGTGGATACTTCATGTAATCTTTGTTGTCAATTTTCCAACCCTGTATCGGAGTCAGAAGCACATGATGTGATGCTCCTCGAGCTGAGTATTACATTTGCAATTGGGTTTACATAATATTCTTTGTGCGTGGTGGTTCTGTATAAATGGTTGATCTCCTCTAGATCTAAGCAAGTGGGCTCTACAAACCTTTATCCTTCTGATTGATCTAATGACATAATGACTCTGTTATCTCCTTAAATAACACAGTCAGTTTTTTTGATTTAGGTTTTGGTGGCTAAGTGCCTCTCCAAAAATGCTTCTAATCCATCAAAAACCTTAACTTTCGGTGGCATAAAACCGAAATTTGGGGCTATTTAGCCACCGAAAGCGCAGGAGCTTGGAAACAGTCAACACGTCATTTCACACACCGGAACCGTGGGGTTGATATGTTGTGATTGCAATTAACCGCCAAAAAGATAGAAAGAATGATACATCGAATCTCTTTAAACTTATGTTTCATTAAAGCACGTGGTTGTGTACATTCCCATCATTCAAGTTTACCAAATCATGATGACTTCAAATCTTTCACGTTCCTTGTAATCATGGTCTTTCCTTAATTAATATCTCAAGAACAGTCTTAATCGATAGATAATAATTAAAGGCATCCTTATCAAGAGTCTATTTTGATTTTGGAGATGCCCAACAAGGTGGAAAAGTTAAATCGGTTACCTATTTTATGGGAAAACATTGTTTTGTTGTTAATAGGTGGCAATTTCAAATTATCTTGTATCTCAAGAATACATATCAACCTTAGAAGGATTATTACACCTATCAAAGACGTTAAAGGACGTGAAGATCACTTGAGATAAGTGGTTGACCTATTATATAGGGTTTCTTCCTATTTTCTTGGGTCAGTTGCTGACTGTCTATTTTTAGAAAGTTTGATCCAGTATTTCAGGATCTGGAGAATCTGATGTAAAGGCTATAAAGACACAAACTTTTGATAAACAAAGGATTCAAATTTGAGTTCTAAACTATACTTCTATTGTGATAAGACACTTTCTTTAATATATTAAGCCTGCAAGCTTCTTTCAATGTTATTGTCAAACTTTCTTTTCATCTCTGTTCTATGCCTATGAGTTAAAATTATTTCTTTGTCTCTGTTTAATGTCCTATGGTAACTGTCATCTTACCTTTGATTATTAATCAAGGATCATAAGCATTCACTGCTATTTTGTTGACCCATCATATATATTGTTTTATGTATTTTCTGGTTAATTGATTAGTTTCTTATCCATTTGATTCACAACCTTTTTGATAATAGCTCTTGAAGGCCTTGTACTGTTTGAATATACCTAGACTGTCTTGAGGATACAATCTAGTGAGTTAGATATTCATATTGATCCAACCCCACACCCATTATTGAGTGAATCATTACAAGAACAGTTAAGTTACCAGGCATCTCTGAGATACAACCTAGGAGAGTTTCGAGGAGTGATAACAAATTGGCATCGTTGTCGGGGAAGAGGTTGAAGCTCAACTTTCCTGGGAGACGACACAGATCTGATCCTTGATGATAGACATAGATTAGATATTAAATTTGTTGTAATCATCTATCTGGTGACTCCACACGTTCATCTTGGCTCCAAAGAAAATCAGTACCAGGGCGAATCCACAAGAATCACCTATCACACCGGTGCCCAACCCAAAACTGATTCTTAGAAGAGGAAGATCATTTCAAGGTCAGACTTCAAAACTAGGTATTAAAAGTAACCCTCTTTCTCATTCTAAGGAATCAAAATCTGAAAAAACTGATTCTTCTTCCTCTAAGATTATCAGTGAAAAAGAAATTGTAACAGCCGTAGAAGGATCATTTGCTGAAAATATTTTTGTAGAGCAACAAATTGTTTCTTATCAAGAGGAAAATGCCATTACAGAAGAAGTGATAGGCTCTATTTTGGTTGAAGAATAATCTAAGTCTTTAGAAATAAATCACAGCTCCCCATCCCTTGGATCCTTCCACTCATAGCAGGAAGAAGACCACATAAACATTCATATTAACCTTCTTGTTGTAGAACATATTTTGCAGGAACTATCTGCTAAAGGTAAAGAAAAATTGGCTGAACAACTTGCAAATTTCTATATATCTTCATATCAAACTTCTTTCCCATCATAGATTTCACCCACTTTTCAATTAAATCCCCCCAGCATTGAAGAATCTGAGAAAATCCTATCACCTCTCTCACCAATAGTCATTATGGTTGAACCTCCTCCATTGACTAAAATGCAACGAATTCCAGTTGCTATATATGCACCTCTTGTGTTGCCAAATCAACCTGCAGCTATGCCCACTGGTGACTACCAGAAGTATATGCCAAAATTTACCGGAGAAGGAGATGTAACTGCAGAGGAACATATAGAAGCCTTCTATAGCTATGCTGAGAACCTAAACATAGAAGATGTTGATGTCTGGACTAGAGTCTTTGTTCAAAGCTTCGATGGTCATGCTAGAAAGTGGTTCAAGGAACTTCCTCCTGGTTCTGTATCCAGAATAGAAGAGTTGGATGATGTATTTTTAAAACACTGGGGAGATAGGAGAGATTTCTTGTGCTATATCATAGAATTTGGAAACCTTAAGAAAGAAAATGGTGAATCTGTGTCTGATTTCACCAAGAGATTCAACATAATGTATAGTAAAATACCTACATAAATAAAACCTACATAGACTTCTTCCCAAATCACTTATGCCAACTCATTTGATTCTGAATTTTGTTTGCTACTGAGAGAGAGAAGGTCTGATACACTTTCCTTGATGCAAGTTGTTGCCCTTGAAGTTGAGTCAAATATCTTAGCTGCTCATAAGTTAAAGGGAAATGTTGATAGAAAAAGGCAGAAGGAAGAAGCCACTTCCTCATGATTTCAAAATCCCAAGATAGAAAAATTGGCTAAGATGCTAGAGTCATTAACCTCAGAAATGTCTAAGTTAAAAATTGAAAATAAGCAGCCTTCCAAGGGAAAAGGCTCCTATGAATACCCTTAAAGAAATCCAAATCAGAATCCTAATACTTTCAGGAGGAATAATCAACAAACACATATTTTGAGAAGAGAGAGAAATCCCACAGAAGATCAGAAGGTAAGAGCCCTTCTCCAAAATACTGTGATGGATGAAGATGAAGATGATTTCCAAGAAGAAGAAGAAGATAATATTCACTGTGTTGGAGATGATGCAAGGAAATATTATTTGACACAACATGATTATGAAGAGGCATTAATGACTGAACAGATAAATGAAATTGCTGATGATAATGGTGTTTTTCAAACCGATGATGGGAACAAATACAATCTAATATCTAAGTCTAATACTTCCAAGAAGAGTGCACCAGCTCCTCCTTCCAAGAAAATAGATGTCCCTGCCAAGCCACAAACTCAAAAAGATCAGGTTCTTGATGACCAACCAATTACTCTGAAAACCCCTTCAAAGGAAAAATCACCAGCTCCTCCTCCCAAGAAGACTGCTGCCCCTACCAAGCAACAAATTCAAAAAGAGAAGATTTCTTTAAAATCCCCTTCAACTGAGGTAATTTTTTTTGATAAAACTTCTTATTCTTTCAATTTTGAGGCTGAAATATAGAAGATCAAAATGCCCATCCCTTTGGTCGAGTTAATGAAAAATGAATCATCTAAGAAAGATATCCTCAATACTATTGATCCCAAATCCATATCTCCCTTTGCTGATATTCTCAATATATATGATGACAAGCCCACCATTGTCTTAGGTCAAATGATAGAGGATAGAGATGAAATTTGTCCACCTTTTTATATCTCTCTGAACATTCATGATAAAATATTGCATAATTGTCTACTAGACTCTGGAGCCTCTCACAATCTAATGCCAAAGGAAATTATGGATGATCTTGGATTAGACATTACTAAAAATTACCGTGATCTTTTATCATTTGACTCTAGAAAAGTTAAATGTCTCGGGATGATCAAATACTTGGCAGTGACTTTAACTCAATCACCTATGAAAACTATGCTCATGGATATAGTTGTAGCAGGCATACCACCCAAATTTGGATGTTTGTTATCAAGATCATTGATGAAGAGGTTAGGAGGAACTCTTCAAATGGACCTTTCATATGCTACTATTCTTGTTTTTGGAGGAGTAAACAAGAAACTTTACAAAGAGTCACAACTTTCTTACATTATCAGTGACGAACAAAATCCAGCCAATCATCCTATTTACTCAGTTGACACAGGTATGGGAGCTTGCATCTTACAGTTTGATGATTCACTGACGGATTCATTGTTGCTTAAGAAGCCTGCAGTTCAGTCCACATAAGTAGCAGAAGATGACCTTTGGACCATGTTCTTTGATGGAGCTTGTACTAGAGAATCAGCTGGAGTAGGGGTAGTATTCATGTCACCTTCAAAAGAAACTACTCACTTGTATTTTAAACTTTATTTTAAGGTGACCAACAACATTGCAGAGTATGAGGCATTTCTCCTAGGATTAGATGTAGCCAAGGAGATGAAGATTCGGAAATTTCAGGTATTTGGAGATGCATATTTAATAATTTAGCAGGTGAACAAATCCTTCCAGGACAAACATTTTAGGATGAAAGCCTATAGGGATGAAGTGCTAAGGATGATTGTTTCCTTTACAGATTTCAAGATTTGATATGTACCTAGAGCTATGAATGAATTGGTTGATTCATTGGCTATTTCAGCCTATTCTTTTATACCTCCTCTACCCCGCAAATTGAATTATGAAATCCAAGTGAGGTATAGGCCCTCTTTCCCTGATAATGTGAAGTTTTGGAAAGTATTTGAAGATGATGCAGAGTTGACTAGATTTCTTGGAGTGATTGATGAATTTTCAAATCTACAAATTGATTTGGAAAATGAACATGATGAAATAACGGAGAAACCTAAGTTCAAAAGTAAGATTGGAGCACATGAAATTGTTCAATTGTCCACAAACATAATTCCTAAAGGTTTGGTCCCTTTAGAGAGACTTTTTTATCATAATGACATTGCCATTAAACTAGAAAAGAAAGAGGAAGATTATGATGTGTTCCAGTTTAATGTAGCAAATGAAAAAAGCCCTAAGTATGTTGATCTAGCTTCTCATTTGACTAATAAACAAAAATATGAATATGGTGAGTTGTTAAAGGAATTTTCTGATATATTTGCATGACAGTATAGTGATTTGAAGACATACAATGAAAATATTATTCAACATAAAAATCCTTTGAACAAAGACACAAAACCTTTCAGACAGAAACTCAGATCATTCATTCCAATGTTGTTGCCTATTATGGAGAAGGAAATCAAAAAAATGTTGGATGCCAAGATCATCATCCCTCTTAGATACTCTGAATGGATTGCCAACCTTGTTCCTATTAGAAAGAAAAATGGTGAGATTATATTATGTGTAGACTTTAAGAATCTAAACAAATTCTCTAAAAAAGATAATTACCCATTGCCTAAGATGGAACATATTCCACAGAAAGTTTCGGGAGCTAGTGTCATGTCATTCATTAATGGTTTCTCAAGATATAACCAAATTGAATTCCATCCAGATGATAGGGAAAAAACAACATTTACTACACCATGGGGTACATTTATGTACGAAAAAATGCCCTTTGGACTAATGAATACAGGAGCAACATTCCAGAGGGAAATGGATATTACATTCGTGGGGGAAAAAGACAGATTTGTCTTGATGATATCACAGTTTTTTCATCCAGCCATGAAGATCACTTGCAACATCTAAGAAATACTTTCTTGAAATGTAGGAAATATGGTATTTCTTTAAATCCCAAGAAATCCCATTTTGCACTCAGAGAAGGCAAGTTGCTTGGGCATATTGTTTCTGTAGATGGAGTGAAGATCGATCCAGCAAGAGTAGAGGCAATTCAGAAATTGTCTCTCCCAAGATCCAAGAAAGATATCCAATCTTTGGACCTTGGAACCATAAATTTCATCAGGAGGTTTATTTCAAATTTTGTTGATCTTACCAAATATATCACATGCATGTTGAGAAAAGATTCTAAAGTAAAGTGGACAGAAGAAGCTAGACATTCTTTTGAATCTATCAAAAAATCTATTATGATAACCCCTGTCTTAATTAGCCCAAATTTTGGTAAAGATTTTTATATTTTCTCATTTGCCTCTAATGATACAATTGCAACAGTGTTGTTATAGAAGAATGAAGATGGGCACGAGCAACCAGTAGCATTTTACAACAAAATTTTGAGAGATGATGAAATTAAATATGAACCATTTGAAAAACAGGCCTATGCACTAATCAAATCACTCAAATCTTTCAGGATCTATATACTACAAGCCAAGGTAATATCATATGTACCCTCAAGTTTTGTGAAAGATGTCCTTGTTCAACCTGACATTGATGGTAGGAGGAGAAAGTGGATAGCTAAAATGATTGAATTTGATATAGAGATCAAGCCAATAAACTTATCGGAGGCCAAGGACTTGCCAAACTTCTTGCACAAGACAATTGTAGAATGTTAGAGATAAATTTTGTTGGGGTAAATGCAGAAAGTGATCAACATCAAATTTCAGCAGAGAAACTCAACTATGATTCGCAGGTATCCTCTCACTTGGAAGATTGTGAATGGTACAATCATATAATTTATTTTTTGCAGAATTTGACAGCTCCACCAGACATGAGCAAGACACAAGTGAGAGCTTTGAAGCTTAAGGCCATCAAATTATTCATAAGTGACAAGATGTTGTTCTGGAAAGATCCATCAGGGGTACTCTTGAGATGCATTAAAAAGGTAGAATCGGTTCAAATAATGACAAAATTTCATAGTAGTGAATGTGGAGGACACCATTACTGGAAAACCACTGCTCATAAAATTTTGAGAGTTGGCTACTATTGGCCTTGTTTATTTTCTGATGTGTGTGCGTTTTTCAAATCATGTGATAAATGCTAGAGGTTTTTAGGTAAGCAACAGTTGAAATCTATGCCCCTTAAACCTGTTATGGTTACAGGTCCCTTCCAACAATGGGGGTTAGATTTCATTGGAGAAATACATCCACCTTCTAGTAGTCAGCACAGATGGATTCTTGTTGCTATTGATTACTTCACGAAATGGATTGAAGCCATTCCCACCAGGAACACCAATCATACAGTAATCATTAACTTCCTATATGATCATATTTTTTCTAGGTTTGGCTGTCCTAAAAGATTTGTTACAGACAATGCAACAACATTCAATGATAAATCCTTGGTAAATTTGTGTGAGGACATGGGAATCCAGCTAGTTCATTCTACAACCTATTATCCACAAGGCAATGGCCTTGCTGAGTATTCAAATAAGGGTTTAATAAGAATTGTTAAAAAGTTACTAGAGCAGAATCAAAAGAGTTGGGACTCTAAACTAAAGTTTTCTTTATGGGCTGATAGAGTAACAAATAAGAAATCTATTGATACATCTCCATTCAAGCTGATTTATGGCACATAAGCTATTTTTCCAATCCAGCTCGTGTTACCAATAGCTAGATTTCTTCAGGAGGTGGATTCCGAGCCAAATGATCTTACCAGGAGGATTTTTCATTTGGTTGAATTACAACAGACCAGAGAACAATTGGTTGAAAAGACTGAATTGTATCAGAGAAAGATGAAGGACACTTTTGATATAAATGTGAAGGCAAATATTTTTAAAGCAGGGGATCTAGTTTTGAAATGGGATGCAACAAGGCAGGAAAAGGGTAAACATGGAAAGTTTGATGCTCTCTAGACAGGTCCATTTATTATATCATCATTGCAACATAACAACACTTTTGTTCTCCAAAATTTGGAAGGTGATGAAGTCACAGGTGGCCCATTCAATGGGTGTTTTCTCAAACTCTATTTTTATTGAAGCCTTCTCAAGCCTTAGTCTATTTGTAAATTTTTTAGTTTCAGTTTTTCTTTTTCAGTCTGTGTGTTACAATAAATCCATGCCCAATGGACTACTAAGTCAGTCAGCTTTGAGTCTTATGTGATAGGAAAGGCTACATAGTCAATAAGGTTCTTGAAACCTCACAGGGAGGCTTTCATCCCTAGAAGGAGCCAGATGTTATCTCCTTAAATAACACAGTCAGTTTTGTTGATTTAGGTTTCGGTGGTTAAGGGCCTCTCCAAAAACGCTTCTAAGCCACCGAAAACCTTAACTTTCTGTGGCATAAAACTGAAATTCGGGGCTATTTAGCCATAGAAAGCACAGGATATTAGAAACAGTCAAAACGTCCTTTCACACGCAGGAACCATCGGGTTGATATATTATGATTGCAATTAACCGCCCAAAAGACAGCTAGAAAGTCTTTTGAAGACTTGGATCTTATCCCAACATGATACATCAAATATTTTTAAACTTATGTTTCATCAAAGCACATGGTTGTGTACATTCCCATCATTCAAGTTTACCAAATCATGATGACTTCAAATATTTCATGTTCCTTGTAATCAGGGTCTTTCCTTAATGCACATCTCCCAGTTTTCGTTTTTGTAGTAGCTAAGCCAAACCTCCCTAATTTTGAATTGTGCGTTCTCCCTCCAAGCTCAACTTTACAATTGCAGGTGTACAGGAGCATTCCAACAAATGAAGAAGGGAGGGCCAACTCTAAGAAAGGAACTTGATGATATTCACTACCTGGAATCACACCCAAATATGTGTCAACTCTTCAAGGATGCTGGTTGCTACAATTTTTGTGCAAAATTACAGAGCTCTCACCAACAGGTGGCGAAAGTTTTCTCTCTGACTTTTGATGGGAGAAAAGCAGTTATTGGCCAAGAAAAAATCCAAGTGGATGAAGCCCTCATAGCTAAAGTGACAAAACTTCTAAGGACTGAAGAAATCTGGTTCAAAACACTGTCACAAAAGATGTTGAATTTAGGTCATACCTGAAACCAGAACACAATTTTTTGGTATGGAAGAAAGACATTCCTATGTCTTTTCTTGAAGAGAAATGACAATATTTATTGAAATCCATCTTTGTTTATGTAACTTGTGAAGGTAGATACAATAAGGTTATGATCTATCATTTTAAGCTCATGAACCATTTCACTGGTAGAAGCCCACTCAATCAGCCTTATTACCTCCACATAAGCTTCACTAAGATGGCTCATCAGGTCAAGGCTAAGCCAAACAAGGTTGCAGGCAGGTTATCTCATCATGGTTTGATTAAACTCTTAGTTTATGAGTTGTTGTAGAGAAGGATCAAGGAATGTAATTACTTCTTATTCTAGAATGATTTTTAGACTGATGTACAACCAGAGGATAAGAAGAGTCCTTCTTCAAAGAAATCTTCTACTCCCAAAAGTGGAAAGAGGAGGAGAGTCATCTCTCCTGTTCCAGTTGATCAACCCTCTCCATCTTCTAAGCCTAAAAAAACTAAGAAGAAACTAAATTTTTAGCAATGAGGTAGAGAAGGCAGAAGAACCCCCAGTAAACAAGAGGATTCTTAATCTCCCCTATACAGACTCAGAGGAAGAAAAGCACCAGGTTGAAATAGGGCATGAAGAGAACCAAGTTGAAACAGGGCATGAATATCTAGCTACCACAAGGCATGAAGATACAGTGTATGTAAATCCATTCACAACGAGGTATGAAGATCTTCCATCAAATACACCCAAAGAAGAACAAGAGCTGCAAGTTGCAGATGCCTCATCTAGCAGAAAAGTAAAGCAGAGAAAATCAAAAGAAATAATGAAACTTAGAAAGAAGTTAGCTCAGCAAGAAGTGATAGAAAGGGTAATTAAAACCATATACGAAACTTTGTCAAAGAATTTTGTAGAAGTTAGTTCGGCCTTAGAAAAAATAGCACATGAAAGCATAAAGGAAAAGAAGAAGAAGAAGAAGATTGTAAAAGACTACAACAACTTATGGAGAGTAGCTATGCACTTGAAGAAAAAGTTCAGGGCTCTAACGTTGTGAACTATGTCTTCAAGACCCCTGTCTCAACCACATGCTACTCTTGAAACCCTAGCAAAGGTAGCCACTCATTACAATGATCGAGAGGCAACTAACAATCCTACAACCACTCCAGAACTTGAACAAGGTGCAAAGGCTTCAGAAGATCGGCCCTAAGGGTTTTTAGAGTTAATCCAAAAGGTATTATGCAATTTTGTTTAAAACAGAACTTTCGGTGGCTTAGGCGAACATTTCAACTATTCATTAGCCACCGAAAGAGGGGTTTTCGATAGCTAACTGGCCCAAGTTTTGTCTGTTCTAGCCACCGAAAGAAATGACAGGGAAGAGAGGTGTTGTTTTTTCACAGATCCAAGTTTTTCTTATCCAAATGCCTCAAGAACAGTGTTAATCGATAGATAATAATTAAAGGCATCCTTATCAAGAGTCTGTTTTGATTTTGGAGACGCCCATCAAGGTGGAAAAGTTAAATCAATTACCTATTTTATGGGAAAACATTGTTTTGTTGTTAACATGTGGCAATTTCAAATTATGTTGTATCTCAAGAAGACCTATCAACCTTAGAAGGCTTATTACACCTGTTAAAGACGTTAAAGGACGTGAATATCACTTGAGATAAGCGGTTGACCTATTATATAAGATTTCTGCCTATTTTCTTGGGTCAATTGCTGACTTTCTATTTTTAGAAATTTCAATCCAGTATTTCAGGATCTGGAGAATCTGATGTAAAGGATATAAAGCCACAAAATTTTGATAAACAGAGGGTTCAACTTTGAGTTCTAAACTATATTGTTATTGTGATAAGACACTTTCTTTAATATATTCATCCTACAAGCTTCTTTCATTGTTATTGTCAGACTTTCTTTTCATCGTTGTTCTATGCCTATGAGTTGAAATTATTTCTTTGTCTCTGTTTAATGTCCTATGGTAACTGTCATCTTACCTTTTATTATTAAGCAATGATCATAATTATTCACTGCTAGTTTGTTGACCCATCATATATATTGTTTTATGTATGTTCTAGTTAATTGATTAGTTTCTTATCCATTTGATTCACAACCTATCTGATAATAGATCTTGAAGGCCTTGTACTGTTTGAATATACCTAGAATGTCTTGAGGATACAATCTAGTGAGTTAGATATTCATGTTGATCCAACCCCACACCCATTATTGAGTGAATCATTACAAGAACAGTTAATTTACCAGACATCTCTGAGATACAACCTAGGGGAGTTTCCTAGAGTGATAACAGACTCTATATTCTCCTGATTCGAATGTCATATTCCTTATCTTCAAGTTTATTACAACCTGGTTATCAAATTACCAATCCTGCCCAAGCAATGTTGGATAAGGCATTGTACCATCTATTATTTCTACTACTTTTAAGTTTTCCTTAGTGCACACTCCATCAAGATCTACTATCACACCCATAAGCCTTCCGATTGGTAGAACTTTGTGTTGGTTTTCTAACTTCAACTAGACAAGTGAATATCCTAATGTGGGTTCTCCCATGCATTTCCATGTATTCTTGGGTAATACATTTACTTTTAAGCCTAAATACAGTATGATATCTCCCATATTTAAATATCCAATGTTGGCATTCAGTTTGAATTCCTTTCTTGTCCTTGTTGATTAAGGTTGGTTGTCATTGATGTCAACCCTTGAAGAAAGCCCCATAGCACAAAGGTTGGTTAATGGACCCAAAATTGTTTGATTTAAAGATGACTCGTTATTGTCTTGTCATGATTGATAATAAGTAGAAATGGATGATCTCCAAAGTGGTCCCCTTATGGTGAAATCCCTCACGGGAAGACGCTTTGCAGATTGAGTTATCCTAGAAGTATGGTTAGAGAACCCATGCTTATTTGTGGAAACATGAGATGAATTCTAGTGAATTTTTCAGTGAAACTATCCTATATGGATAGTGATTGTCATTCTATTTTTGGTGGTATGTGGAACTTCACATAACTCCTCACGGTTAGAGAGTTATGGCCATGAGAAGTTGGAGAACCCAGGTTTGGGTAATGGACCCAAGTTTGTTTGATGGATAATGGTATGAGTTTTGATATATTTTCAGGTAATACTATTCTATATGGATAATACATGTGATTCCATTTCTAGTGGTATGTGGAACATCACATAACTCCTCACGGTTTGAGAGTTATGGCCTTACGAAGTTGGAGGACCCTCATATGCCATCTACAAGCCCCAAAAGGTCAAAGTAGTCAAAGTGTTTTAAGAGATTTTAAAAGGTAAATAACAAAGTGAAGTGATGAGTGTACTATAATTCAAAGTGAATACAAAATAAATTCATTCAATAATAAATTTAATGGAGAAATTAGAAGTGGGTTAACTCTAAAATAAGGAAAGTGGGCAAAGTGACCTACAATATGTTTTTAAGGAAGCTACTTGGAGAGTATAAATAAGAGGCAAGGCTCTCTCATTTAAGACACACTTGAGAATATTGAATACTTATAGGTGTCTGAGGTAAGCAAATGATATCTAAGCCTAATTTATGAGGAAAGTGAAGAAAAGAAGACCGGAATTCAAGGAAGGATAAATTCTTTTGATGATGCTTTCTAAGGTGTTTCGGGTAAAAACGGCATAGCTTCTTCATAACAGATCCAAATTCAATAAGACTAAATTTGTTGGTTAGATTAAAGTCTGTAGTACGCTATGTAACAATTTTAGTTCAATTCAACAAATATTCCATGCAATGCACGCTCTACAAGGTCTCTCTCTAGAATAAGCTAGAGTTCAACAAGGTGTGCCATTTTTTCCATAACTCCTTTTCTGAGAGGTTCCAAGTAGTGACACCTGGAGGAATTGCATAAAACAAATTGAAGAAAATTTTGTATCAGTTTCAGATATTTATTCATTACATGTATGTGATCATATACACTAGGTCTATTACAGAGTTACAAATCATATTTGGATGATGAAATTGATGAGGGCTTTTGGTTAAGGTACACGTTGGGTACATGGTTGAGACAAGTAGTTGATGAGTTGGCACATACATGAGGTTTATAGTTGATGATGTTGGTACATATTGATGAATCATAGTTGATGAGTACTTTACACATGATTGGTACATACTTGTTACATGGTTGGTTGCACTTGTTTATGGTACAGGTTGATTACAGATTGTTTGGTACATGTTGTTGCATGGTTGATGCACTTGTTTATGGTATAGGTTGATTACAAGTTGAGGTACAGGTTGATGCATGGTTGATGCATGTTTTAGGTTTATTGGTACATGTTTACATCGATATATCTCACAGTGATAGTGTGACAGTGGATCCATCATTCTACTTCTACTTCAGGGCGGTTGGACGGGGAAAGGACAGGTGGTTGTAGCCACCTTCCAGTTGTAGTTGGAGAACATAGGGGGTTGTAGCCTCCTTCTGGTTGTAGCCAGATAATTGGGGAGTTGGAGCTTCCCTCAGGTTGTAGCCTGAGAAACTAGTGGGTTGGAGCCTCCTTCCAGTTGCAGTTGGAAAACAAAGGAAGTTGGTGCTTCCAATGAATGTAATTCTTCAAGACATATAAGATAAAGCATTCTGTGGTTTTCTCCCGATTTGGGTTGCCACATAGAACACTGGTGTATCGTGTATGTGTGTGATTGTTCGTTTCTTATTTCTCATTATTGGATAATAATTCACATTGATATAACACTTGGATTATTTGGAGAAAAAGGATTATAATTACACTATTACTGATTCACCCCCCTTCTCAGTAATCCAACAATTAGTATCAGAGTTGTTTCCTTCAGAAATCAGTTTAACCACCGAAAGGTAGATCATGGAGAGTACCAACTCATATAAAAATGGAATACCACACTTAGATAGACAAAAGTATGCTTTTTGGAGCATAAGGATGAAGACATATATACAAGCACATGGGTTTGAAATTTGGAAATCAATTGTAGATGGATACACAGTACCAACAGTTCCACCAACAAATGAAAAAGCAGTGAAACTTGGTCAGAATAATTCCAAAGCTACAAATGGAATTTTGAATGGTCTCAGTGAAACAGTATTCACCAAAGTTGCACATTGTAAATCCGCCAAAGATATTTGGGACAAGCTTCAAACTATTTATGAAGGAGATACAAAAGTCAAAGTAGCAAAACTTCAAACTTACAGAGGTCAGTTCGAACAACTAAAAATGAAGGAAGATGATAATATTGCAGCCTACCTCTTAAGAGTTGACAAAATAGTGAATGCAATCATAGGAATGGGAGAAGAAATCGAAGAATCTGTAATTGTTCAAAAGGTACTAAGATCTCTTCCTATGAGATTCAACCTTAAGATATCAGCACTAGAAGAAAGATCGAATATGAACTCAATAAGCATGGATGAACTGCATGGAATCTTCACAGCATATGAAATGAGAACTGAACAGGAAAATCTAGATGTAAAAGAAGCAGCCTTCAAAGCATCCAAAAGATCAAA
>SNQJ01S0021574.1:50806-66743 GCA_010110895.2 Picea sitchensis
CTTTCATTAATAGAAATCGTGTATTACTGTATCTCTGTGTTTATGGTTGCATCTCTGATATATTTCTGTTATATTACTGGATATACGCGATATCTCTGTGCATTTCTTTATTACATCTCCTCTCTCATTTCGTGCCGAAAATAATCCGGATCACCAATGGTTGAAATACCAACCCCACTTGAAAGGGAATGTATCCAATGGAGCTATGTATGGATTTTTTGTAGCTATGTTGAACATAGGGAACACTCTCATCCCACGTGTGGGGATTCTTGGAATTGTACATGAGCAGGATATGCATGATCATTTGGTTATCGACCTCGGTTTGTCCATTTGTCTGGGGGTGGAAGGAAGTATATTTGGTGATCTTGGTGTCTAGCAGTGACCAGAGGCTCGACCAGAATATGATGAGAACCATTTTTCCTCATCTAAGATGATGGTTTGTGGTATCCCAAAATGTACCCACACTCGTTCAAAGAAGAGCTTGGCAGTGGCCTCTACTATGATGCTCTCCTTTCAGGCAACCATGATCGCCATTTTAGAAAAAAGATTAACCACCACAAAAACAAAGTCATTTCCCCGCTTGGTTGACGAAATACCAGACATGTATCCCATTGAGATGGATTCCCAGGGCCTTTCATGAGTAGGAAGAGGGGTGTACATTCCTTGTTTCTTAATGGTCGACTTAGAAATGGTGCAGGCAATGCATGACCTAATATACTTGCTGACATCCTTTCAAATTTTAGGCCAATAGAAATGTTGTTGCAGCACGACCACTATCTTTTCTATGCCTAAGTGTCCTGCCACCCGACTGTAGTGGTCTTCCAAAATCATCTTTTGTCACTCGCTTGATGGAATACAAAGATGGCCTAGATGGGATAACAACTTGTCCTGAAGATGGAAATTAGTGACAATTGTGTTTATGCCCAACATATGGTAGGTGACAGCAAACTCAGGATCTCTCTCATAGAGTTGGGTCCATCCAGAGGTCTCGTGGCCATTGGATCTTAGCACCATGTTGAGTGTTGCAACTGGTGGGAGGATAAGGAAATCAACGACATGGTTGGTGCTTCCTGTCTTATACTTTATGTTGAGATGGAACTATTGCAAGTATGTGGACCACCTCTAATGGCGGTCATTCTACAATTTTCCCTGAGTCTGCATGAATTGAAATGGCTTATGATCGGTGTGGATGATTGTATCCTTCCTAAGAATATAATGCCTCTACTGGCGGTAGGATTGCACAATGGAGTACATTTATTTTTCATAAGTAGGGTACTTATGGATGACATCTGATAGTGTCTCATTATTATAGGCCATGGGGTGCTCGTGCTGAGCGAGAATTGTTCCCACAACATAGTATGAATCATCTCTCTCGATCTCAAAGGGTTTTTGCAGGTTGGGTAATGAAATCACTGGGGTTGAGCACAAGTGCTGCTTCAAATCATCGAATGATTTTTGTTGTGATAGGCCCCACATGAACTTCGTTTTACTACCACCCCTAGTTACTTCTCTAAGGGACAATAAAATATGGGAGAATCCCAACATGAACCTGCGATAGAAATTGACAAGGCCTAAAAAGCTCCAAAGATCTGTGAATGTGGTTGGGACTGGCTAGTCATGAATGCCCTAGATCTTGGTCGCATCCACATGCACCCCATGCTCATCAACAATGTATCCTAGGTATTGGACCTTGTCCATGCCGAAGGATAATTTTTACAAATTTGCATATAGCTTGTGATGCCGCAGAGTGTGAAAAACCTATTGAATATGCTACAATTATTTCACCCAATTCTTGTTATAGATGACGATGTCATATAGATACACCACCACAAAAGAATTGGTGAAAGGTCACAAGATGTCATCCATCATCCTCATGAAAGTTGTTGGCGCATTCGTCAAACCAAAGGGCATGACCAACCATTCAAGAAGACCTTCTTTGGACTTGAAGGTAGTTTTGCATACATTTGTCTTCTCTATTGGGACTTGATGGTAGCCAGATTTCAGATCAATATTACTGAAGTATTTCCCCCCCTTGAGCTGGTCAAGGATATTGTTGATTTAGGGAATCGAGTACTGGTTCTTGACTATGATTTTATTTAAATACCAATAATCGATGCAAAGTCACAAGGTACCATCTTTCTTCTGCATACGAACGATTGGGCTTCCACACGGTGCTGAGTTGGGTTGGATGTGCCCATTTTGGAGTAGTTCTTGGATCTGATGCTTGATATTCTTGTTTTCTAACAGAGACCAATGATATACTAGCCCATTGGGTAACAGTATACTAGGAGTCATATCAATTGAATGCTTGACGTGATAGTGTAGAGGTACCCCAATGGGTGAGGATAAGATGTATTTGTATTTTTCCACGAACTTGTCCACTTGCTTCTGCTACGTGGAGAGTTCGGTCACAGAGGCCATGGATGTGGCTGCAACCTTCCTCTCACTTCGAGAGTGAATAAAAAATAAGACAAAATTCCCGATATGAGAGATGACCTTCCTACATTGCTTGACATAGATGAAGGAAATGACAGTAGGTGGGACTACCTCAGGTATCTTATACAATTTCCTATCCAAAGTAATAATAACACTACGAGGCCTAGACTCATATACAACATGACGTTTCCATAAAGAAGGTTGGCCCAAAATAACATCACAAACTTCAAGGGGAGAAACATCACACAATACCTCATCTTTGAAGGGTTTGATGATGTAGGAAAGGCGACATTGTTGGTTGACGTGAAGATTGCTTCCTTGGCAGAGCCATCCGATGGTGTATGGTTGCAGGTGAGGTGTTTTTGGCAGGTCCGATCACTTGACAAACTCCATTGAGATGAGTTTATTATGGCTATCGCTATCAATGATGAAGTGCAGTGGATTACCCTTAACTCACACATGTGAATGAAAGAGGCACTCACATTCCTCTGGCTCATCAAGTTCATCAAGATGGATATTGGTGGTAGTAATGGTGGCACTAGGTTCCACGTCAATAATTTATCTCCCCTTTTTTGGTTCCGATTCCAAGTCATAACCCACATCTGATTCATAGCATTTCACCTCCACCACCAATGACTTCTTTGAGTGGAAATCAACAATGTTATGCCAGGGGACCTTATGGAATTCACACCACTTGGTATATTTCTTCGTCTTTCCATTGTCCTTTTTATTTGTGGCTTAGACTGGTTGTTTTGAGGTTGTCGATATTTTCTCCACCCTTTTTTCTGCGAGTTGTGGCTTCCTTTTCCCTGCTTCTGTTGCGAGGGGTTCCCAGACCCAAACTTCCGCATCTTTTGTTTAAGCTTTTGCCCAATTTTGACATTATATCGATAGCCCACGCCCAAGGACTAAATGTATAGAAAATCCATTTATGTATGGATGTATCTATGCATTCTGTCATGGTACTTGAGCACTAGATGTCACTCATAATATTTGATACCAAGCTTGGTGTTCAAGGTATGGAATATATTTGTGAACTCTAGCACTATTTGGTCCCTTTCCCACCGCATTGTGGTCCATCTTGTATACAGGTCGTCATAACTTCCAACAAGGTAGTATTGTTCCTTAATAGAATCCCTGAAGGAATATCAGGTGAGTGTGACTATAAATATGAGGGTTCCTTTGTTTCCTTTTTCTCACAAAAATTCTCCCACCAATATTTGACATGGGGAATGAATTTGAGGAGCGAAAATATAATCTTTTCTCTATTGGAAAAGTTATTGACATAAAAATAACCTTTTATTAGATTCAACCATTTTTATACAACATTTGTGTCTACCTGACCTTCAAATATAGGAATATAAAATTTATTTTTACCTTGAAGGGAGTGATGCCTCCGCTCGAGGAAGATCCATCTCTTTTTGGTAGTCGTTGAAGGATTTGCGCAAAAATATCCATCATCTCATTCCTCTGTTGCGCGAGGGATTCCTCAAGCAAAAATTTTAAAGGATCTCCTATCCCATTGTATTTCTTTTCTCTTACCATGTAAGGTCACTTGGTCATGTGAGATCCCTTGTCCTCAAGAGAAACAAGCTCGAGACGCAACTCTTTGTACCTTGACCTCATCGGGGACATGCAATAAGAACGACAAGGAGCAGACCGCTCTGATACCACTGATTTGGATTTTATGAGAAGAATGAAATGAATAAAGATCTATATTATTAACATAGAGATACAATGAAAAATAACAAAGATATAGTAAAACTTGGCTTCTATTCAATAAATAAATATGTTGAAACTATAAAATGTAGATTGAAACAAGCTTGCTAGAATGATGGTTGCTTATCTTTGAGAAGAGATCTTACGGCTGCACTCATTTGAAAGAAGATGAGTACAACGGGGATCCAAAGTCCTTTTTACATCAAATATTAATGACAAAACCCTAGACATCTGAAACCTAACCCTGGGAGACGAAGCACCAAAAGTCATGTGGGCCCCATTGGGGTAAGTTGGTACATCAACTTCCCAGCGTTGTAACTTTTGCATACGATCTTCATTTTAGCTGCACGATAGTTGGTTGGAAAGGCCTATATGAGAACTACACATTATTCCATCACACTCTCACTATGTCTATAGTGTGACTGTGTCAAGCCCAAAAAAAAAAAATTTAGGGCCTCAAAACGGCCTCAAAATTTTAGGACCCAAAAAGCTAGAAACAAACTGCCAAGATGAAAACTGAAACTTCCAATATGATATCTGTATGTGTTCCAGTTGGAATAGGTTGGTTTCCATCGATATCCACCTGGATCACTTCTATGTTGAAAGACTTCACATAGACCTGTGGTTCTATCTCATAGCTTGCCTCATCCATACTTGCAACAAGACTTCCCCAACTCCAAAGTCACCCCAACTCTATTAATAGAATCACCTCAAGGTAGCATAAGTCCTCCCATGTGGAGTGACTTGGCTCCTTAAGGAAGCTCTCCTCTCCTTGTCCAAATCTATCACAAAACCTCATATTTGATCTTTTCCTCCTCACTTTCTCTATCCTTCTTGGTTGTGATCCCTTGTTCTTTTATATGGACTCCAAGAATCACCTTCATGAATCATCATGTCCTTTGGGTGTGTCACGCCCCTTCACAAACCAAAGCACCCAAAAGAAATGATGCACCCCTTTGCAGATCCATGCGCTCATTAACCTTGGTGTCCCTTGGGATGAGTGCACCCCAACCTTGGGTGTGCTCCTCATGTTGATGCACACCTTGGGTCTACCCATGTGCTCATCAACCTTTTCTTCCCTTGGGACCGACTCACCCCAACCTTGGGCACACTACTCAAGTTGTCTTACCCCAACCTATTTGGTGTGCCCATTATCTTGCACACCATGCTTTTCCTCATGCTTGGGAAATCCCCTTCGCATGTTCATTCCCGAAGCAACCACTTTCTAAACTAGTTCAACTCTTGGGTGCTGGAGAAACCAAAACTTCCATCTCCTTGAGAAATTGGGTGAGGGTGTATGTGCCCTTCTAGTCGAGGATCTTACATCTTGAGCCCCCACCTAAAATCGTTTCCATCCCCGAAAACATCCACAAAATATGCGATCTCCAAGTCTCTTCTCAAACTTATGCCCCCATCCCAACTAAGTGCATTGGAAACCCCAAGTTTATTGCCAACTAGAAACCCCAAATTATGCAAGAGTGGAAAGCCCAAGTTTCCAACTTGCACTACAATCATCTGCAACCTTGTGAAACCATCTACACTACCCTATGCCCAAAGTTTTGTGAGAGCAATATTTCTATCACATTAGAAATACATCTCTTCCCCAACTCTGTTTGCAACATCCAAGTTGCCACTATCCCATTGCGACAATCACTCTCCATGTTATTGTTCTTGTTGCGACAATCACTCTTTCATGTCTTCACACAATGCTATCCTCAAGTCCTATAGTGGTTGTATAGGTAGTCCAACTATCATGTCTAGTTCTTGAAATGTGCATCTCCATGTCTGAACTTAGTCTTTTCTGTCTACGTATCTTTCACTCCATCAAACTCCAAATACTAAGGCAAGTGCCCACCCTTTCCTCTTTTCTAGTACATGCAATATTCATCAAGGAGATCCTCCACAATGTCTAAGTGTTCCACTTTGAACCTATTGGTGCATTCATAATTCAACCTCTTAGTCATGCTCCTATTATTGAAATATCATGTTTTTTCCTTGAGAATGCACAACATGCCCAAATCTTGGTCACTTCCTTCAGTAATTCAGTCCATTCACACAACAACCTCGGACCAAGACAAGGTCACCTCTCACCTTTTTTCACTATGAATTCACCCAAAAACAAAGTTATCCATGAAAATTTGACTCCATTGCCCACCACATGGCACAATTATCCAATATTCTACAGATAGTCTGCATCACATCCAAGTCTGTGAAGATTCAAGGGAAATCATCATGCATCGGAATATCCAACCAACTCTTCCCTTGTGACTCAAATTGAAATAAATTCCACAATTTTGGATTCCTTGTTTGAATTCTTCCCATATTCATCTGCATCTTCGGATATGAAACCTCCCATTTGTACCAAGACCTATGTTTCTAGACTACCTTTGCCTCATTACTTCATCACCTAGAAATGTTATTTCATATACTTCTCTATGCCTTGGAATGGTTAGTATTCACCCTCAACCATGTTTCCAAACACAAGAGAAATTCCCATGCACGAGTAATATCTTCATGTTGCAATCCTGTTGGCTGCACAATCCTCCAAAACAAGGCAAGTCCTTAACTCACCTCCTCTCATCAAGTCACATCTCTAAAGCTCAACATATGCGATGAGTGTGGCCAATGCACTCACACTCCTTAAACATCCCAATGAACAGTCCAAAGTTCTCTAAGTAGAATGAGTCCATAGGGAATTCAATCTGTGAACTTGTGACATAACACCTTAATTTGTGGGATATTAAAGGATACCCCTAATTTCATTAGATATTGGAAAATATCTCCCAAAATCCTTTTCTTGAACCCCCCTCCCTATACATATTTGCAATAAAATAAAACCCTATTTTAACTAGATACCCCTTTTTACACCCTCAATACCTATAAACCCCTTAAGACCTCACATCCCCCCCAATACCTACAATATATTGACTTTATTTTTTACAATTTAAAAACCCCCTTTATGAATGAACGTGATAAAATATTGGTCAACGAGGTGATACCCCTATGAATGATTCACTCCCAAAGAACGCACATGCCTTAAGCACGTTCAAATGACTACTTCTTCTAACCTCAACCAATGACCCCACTGGATCTTTGAGTCATCACATAATCATCCACAAGTCACCAAGGTATGATTTGCCTCATCCAAAAAAGGAGAGTGAACACCACCCAAGTCACTTGGTCTATGTTATACCCATTCAGGTTGATTACCAATATTTCTTGGATGACTTGTTGACTTCATCCATATCCTAGAACGCAACTTCCTTGCACCTCCTAGAAGCATCCAAACTCTGGAGTTTTCATCACGACTATCAAGTCATCGCATGACCCAAAAAATATGGCTAAGGAACCAATGCACCAAGGTAACTCCACAAGTCACCCCCACAGTTGCATCCAAATATGCCTAAGTCCAAAATGGGACTCATCCAAGTAGGTCACCCAAAGATCTCCGCATATTCACCCAAATCAAGGCATCCTGAATTGCTACATGAGTTCTTTGAATTTTCATCACTTGAGCCATCCTCAATTTTGTTGGTTTTCACCGCAGACAATAATTATACTTGAACCACCAAGTCATCCGACATCCCTTCAAAAATTCACCACAAAACTTAGGAAATTCAAGAACCCAAAACCAACCATATCTTTCCAATAACATTCTTGGCTACACCCGTGGTTCAAGTCTGATGTCTTGGATCTTCACTTTCCCAATCCTCTGACTCTTCGCATGAAATCCCCTAAATCACCATGTGCAGATACACAAAACTACATAGAACCTTCGATGTAATTTAAGGCTGATTCCATTCATCCACTTCATAAATACATCTAAGTCCCAAACTTCCCATGCAACTAGTTGAACTCATATCCAATGTCATGCCATCTCCACACCTTGATTTCTTCCGCTTCAAGGTACCATGCACACACCACCCAATTTCTAAGCTATACTTTTATTAATTAACCTGTGTAACTTTGTGAAGAGTCACCTCATCTAAAGTTTATGGTTGACCCACTCATCCAACAACCCATCTCAATTCAAATTGTTGTTTTTAGTGATGCACAACACGAAGATGTGATAATGAATATGTGCCCAAACTACTTCCTTAATGCGAAGCTGATATAGGTTGTATCAAGTCATCCAACTTAACCAAATTCTTCATCTCATGGAAACCTAAAAATCCTCCACTTCATTATCACTTTTTCAATCACCCTCTGCGATCACTTCCATGATCAGGTCTGTGACAAGTCTTGCATTCGTCTGGCTTGCCCAAGTGCTCTTTTAACCCAACAAACTCTTCACTTGGTCTTCTCAAGGTGTGCGCACAGGTCTGGAACTTACTTCCATCACAAATCAAACCAACCAAGTTTACACCCAGACTATCTCTGCAAAAGGTCATTCCACCTTATCGAACCTTCACCAAGTATGCACCCAAATTGTGTCTGTGATCAAATTTGTGACAAGTCTTGTGATGAGTTATGCATCCATCCACCCTACCCAAGTGCTTCATTTCACCACAAATGTTTCTTTAATTCTATACAAGGAGTGTGCCCAGATCATTCTTCCACTACAATATCAACCGAAACCTCTACCATAAGTCTTGTGCAAATTCCCTACGATGAACTATTTTTCTCCACTAAACTGCTCACAAATTATGGGAACGTTCCCACTAAACTACCTTCAAAACGAAATGTGAAACCAATGGTAGTGTTCCTCAAAACCATTGTTCTAACTACAATAGTGGTGAAGAGCCAAAGTTTCTTTGATACCATCTATCATCGAGATAGTGGTGAAGAGCTCATCAACCCTTCTTTAAAGTCTGCAACAAACAAGTTATGATACCATCTGTCACATCCCCATAGGATGCTTTCCTGAATATTGCGATCATGCACCTCTTGAGGGTGTACAACACCACAAAGGTTCTCACTTGGCTACTTGGAAGAACCAAGTACACTTCATTTAGGCTATGCCTCATCTCTTAGAGCATACCCATACTCTGTTCTAGGCTATAAACGGATCACACTCCTACTCTAGTGCAACTCACTTGTATACTTAGATGATTTTTTAACAACTTAACACTTATTCATTTAAAAACACATCCATGAAACAAAGAGAACACTCGTGAAACAAACAAAAGACACACACACATAGTGCAGGCACCATAAGATGTGCCTAACACCTGGTTGAGTCTTATTATTGAAAAAACGTTGCAAAATGAACACTATTGGCTCATTTTACAACTTAGGAAGATTCACATGACTCACCTCACCTCACCAAGACACTCATACATATATTCATCACACAAAAACACATCCATCACAACAAATTTCGCAACTCATGTGGTTCATCCTAGATCTGCATCCACCTCAGACTCAACATCTCTTCTCTGTAGAAAGACTTCACATAGACCTATGATTCTATCTCATAGCATGCCTCACCCAAACCTATGAAATTTCTTCCCCAACTATAAATTCAACCTAATTGTTGCTATATTCAACCCAAATAAGGTTTCCCCAACTATGTCCACAAAATCACCTCAAGGTAGCACAGGTCCTCCCATGTGGAGCAACTTGGATCTTTGAGGGAGCTCACCCCTCCTTGTGAAAATATTCCACATAAACTTAGAGTTGATGTTGTCCTCTTTATTTTCTATATCATTCTTGATTGTGCTTCTTTGTTCCTTTATATGGACTCCAAACGTCACCTTCACAAATCATTGTGTCCTTTGGGTGTGTCATGCCCCCTAGCGGACCAACGTACGCAATAAACCGATGTGTCCCTTCATGAAACCATGTTCCCAAATGAACCCATGTGCTCATCAGCCTTCGTGTCCCCTGATACTGGTGCACCCCAACCTTGTGTGTTCTCCTCATGTAGATGCGCCCCAACCTCTTTGGTGCATCCCTTCTCTTGGTCACTTCCACCCCATGCTCTTCCTCATGCTTGGGAAATCCCCTTGGCGTGTCCACAGACCCAAGGTGCCCACTTTCCCAACTAGTGCGACTCTTGGATGTTGGAGCAACCCCAAATTTTTTCTCCTTGAGGACTTGGGTGAGGGTTTTCACACCCTTCTAGATGAGGACCTTACACCTACCAATTCGACACTTCTACGTGGATTTTCCCTCTGGAATTTAAACCATAATTTGGAATTTCACCCAATTTCTCCATGGCCTTCCATGAACAATATGAAAATCAAAATTCGACCAGGAACACCCATTTATATGTTATATTTATCTAATGTGACCACATATAGAAATTTTCAACCCCATAATTCTCTGCATTTGGATATTTTCCCAATTTCTCTCCTTGAGAAATTTTGTCAAACATTTCATAGGAAGCCTACAAATTTTTCATTTTCAGCCATGTTGTTGGCCCATATAGCCTGAGTTTTGTAACCTTTTCTCTGATACCACTTTATAACATACCCAAGCCTCCATCGTGGGCCACGTCACTACAAAACCACTTTGATACCACAATTAACTATTCCCATTAGGGCTCTAAAACCATCATGTAAAATATGGCTTGCATATGGTAAAATTATGCACGATATACACTAACATGCAACACCATGCATAATCAAATAAAAATCATAATTACTCATGCAAAATATTCATCGATGTAATGTGCATATTATTCATGAAAACTACAATGAAAATTAAACACATTACACACATTATGAATAGAAATAAAATCACAATAAACATGGAACTTATACTTTATAAAGAACCAACAGATTGTAGACCTCAAATGTTCCACCCAACCACGGACTTAATTCCCCTTGACTTATCCTCTTCTCATAATCCATTAGCCCCCTTTCCCTCTCAAGGAGTCCTATTCCCCCCATACTCTCTTTAGTGATGCATTTTATTAATATCATGAGTGTGATTACAAAATACAATGTTAGGCTCACCAACCTTCAACATACAGGTTCTCTAGCCTAATACCACACAAAAACTTTGTCCCTAAACATACACACATAGGAACTTTGGCCCAAAACCATTCTTTCTCACCAACCTATATAAACTTATGTACATATACACATTTACAACTTGGGGGTATTACATGTTCACATCATTGAAGTTGGATTGTAAATCCAATTGTACTCTTTTCACCTAAATATATTCAACCCATTTTGAAGGTTTCTTTTTGTTAATATAGGAGGCAACGTTGTGATCTATTGGTCCTATCATGTGTGGAATAGTCATCTAGCTAACTATTTTTACACACAAATTTAGACATAAAATGTTCCATAGATATAACATTATTTTCAAATAAAGTCAAATATTAATTCAACACATTCAATAGAATAACCATAATTTAAATAATCCAATACATTCACTAAATATGAATCCAATACATTCACTAGAAGCATGACACCTTAAAATTAACTCTTAATTTATTATTAGATACTTGAAAATTAACTCTAAAATAATTGCATAAAGTAATCTATAAAGAAGAAATGCAATAGCAATGATATACACACTAGTGGTAAAGTGTGTTACATGGGTGTTAATGAGAAAATATGTCTCGTGAATAGGTGAGCACTCCCTCGGATCTTCCCATGAAATGAAATAGACTATAGGATAGATAACAACAAAGTGTTCCCCCAGATTTACTAAATTTTATCCTAATTATTCTATGAGAAGGAGATAGAAAGGTTCAAACTTGATTCCCAAGTGGTTTTCCTTGCATATCCCTAGATGATGTAGCTCCAAATATATAGATCCAACTCTTGCAACCTGATTCTTTCACACAATAAGAAAAAAAATACCAATCTCAAGCCTCTTCAAGAATTAGGAATGTTGAATCTAAGCTAGATCTAACCTGATCTACTCAAGGAAAGATTATGTCTACCATTTATCATCATGCAAAATTGAATATAACAACAATGGAAGGATAAAACCATGCATATCTATATTAATAAGTGGATAAAATTACATCAACCAAGTTTTACATTGAGTCTTGATTGAATACTCTCCTATTTCCTTGCTCCAACTTCTCCTTGGCCCTCACACAACTAAGGAAAAATCATATATGAAGGCTACAGGATTGTTGAAGCACTCTGAAACTCTGCAACATAAGTTTACTTCTCCTATTATTCCTCCCATTCTCCCTTTGATCCAGATTTTATGAGCAGAACGAAATGAATATAGATTATTAATAGATTATTAACACAAAATAATAGAGATACAGTAAAACTGGTTTTCTATTCAATAATGAAATAAGCTGAAACTGTAAAATGTAGCGGAAACAAGCTTGCTGGAATGGTGGCGGCTTATCTATGAGAAGAGATGTGATGGTTACGCTCATTCACAAGAAGAACATTACAATGAGTCTCTAAAGGCATTTTTACAATAAACAAGAATTCAAAAAACCCTAGACATCCAAAAACATAACCCTTGGAGATGAAGCGCCAAAAGTCATGTGGGCCCTGTTTGGGTAAGTTAGTACATCAACTTCCCTGGGTCGTAACTTTTGCATATGATCTCCGTTTTAGGTGTATGATAGCTCATTGGAAAGGTATCTTCAAGGAGATTAATTTAGTGGGGATCAAACAAAATCTTCAAATATTATTAATAACCTCGATCCCGAAAAACCTTCATTTAGGCCCTCAAAATGGCCCTGGAAGTTAAAACTGCTAAAAATAGTAAATTGCTAAAATTGTCAGAAAAATATATTGAACCAGTTGGAAAAGGTGGGTGGCCACTGATATCCATCTAGATCAATCCTCCCTCCTTAGGAAGAAATTTTCTCCATTGTTTTGAGGTCCCCCATTAGATGAGGAAATTTCTGCTGAATTTGGCCTCGGGTGAGCCACTTGCCTTGGTGCAGGAGATGCCCTGCTTTGACAACTCGATAAAATTGGATCCTTTGTTGTCGAGTGCCCTTGAACTGTGTGTCCACAATCGGATCATTGGATGCCGATTTTATGCAGTCGGGGTTGAGATCTGTTGGTGTCAGTTGTTCTGCTACTTCTGAGGTGTCCAATAATGGTGGGAAATAAGGGCGAAGAAGATCCATGTTGAACACTTGGTGCAGGCCAAGGAAAGGAGGAATGTTGAGCTCAAAATCATTATCCCCCATGGACTTCATGATAGTGTATGGCCCATAATGAGTGGGCAAAGATTCCGATGGGGTCCTATAAGGCGTTCTTTCTACAAGTGCAACCAAACTTTTCCGCCCACCTGGAACTTATGTGGCACCCGATGTTGATCACGACGTTGTTTGTACTTGTCATTGGACTTCTGTAGGATATCCTGAACCTATTGGTGGATGTGATAGATCCACTCAATGAACTGGGTGGCTTTGTTAGCTTCATTTGGAGCAGGAGATGAGTCGGTCGAGGTGACTGCAAGGGGAAGTGCAACATCTATGGGACCCAATGGTTGGAATCCCAACCCCACCTGAAAGGGGCTGTGGCCAGTTGAGCTATGCAGTGCTTGATTGTAGCTATGATGGACATAGGGAAGGCTCTCATCCCATGTTATAGGGTTCTTTGAATTATACATGTGAACGATATGCAAAACCATTCGATTTACAACCTCAGTTTGTCCATCTATCTAGGGGTGGCAGGCCATGGATTTGGTGAGCTTGGTGTCCAGGAATGACCAGAGGCTCGACCAAAATGTGCTAAGAAATATACTATCCCGATCTGAGACAATGGTTTGTGGGATTCCAAAACGTACTCAGACTCGTTCAAAGAAGAGCTTGGCAGTGGCCTCTGCTATGATTCTCTTCTTGTCGGCAACCAGAATCACCATCTTAGAAAAGCGATCAATAACCACAAAAACACAGTCATTTCCCCGCTTGGTGGATGGGAGGCCCAACATGTAATCCATTGAGATGGATTCCCATGGCCTGTCAGGAGTAGGAAGAGGGGTGTACAGGCCCTGTTTCTTAGTGGTTAGTTTGGCAATAGCATAGGCAGTGCAGGACCTGATATACTTGTTGACCTCCTGTCAAAGTTTCGACTAGTAGAAATGTTTCTATAGCATCACCGTTGTCTTTTCGACACCGAAGTGTCCTGCCACCCGACTGTAGTGGGCTTCCTAGATCAACTTCGCTCACTCACTTGATGGAACACAGATATGGCCCAAACGACACAATAACCCATCCTGAAGATGGAAATTATCGACAACTGCATTCGCACCAATCATTTGGTAGGTGGTGGCGAAGTCAGGGTTTGTCTCATAGATTTGGGGCCATCCATATGTCTCATGGCCACAAGATTCTAGCACCGTGGTGAGTGCCGTGACTGGCGGTTTGCTGAGGCAATCAGCGACATGATTGGTGATTCCTGTTTTATACTTGATGTTGTGGTGGAATTGTTGCAAGTATGTGGACCACTTTTGATGGCGGTCATTCTGCAATTTTCCTTGTGTCTGCATGAACTACAGTGGCTTATGATCAATGTGGATGACTGTCTCCTTCCCAAGAATGTAATGTCTCCACTGGCGACAGGCTTTCACAATGGAGTACATTTATTTGTCATAAGTAGAGTACTTACAGAAAGTATCTGACAGTGTCTCACTATGATAGGCCACAGGGTGGCCGTGCTGAGTGAGAATGGCACCCACATCATAGTCTGAAGCATCTGTCTCGATCTCAAAGGGATGTTCTAGGTCTGGTAGTGAAAGTACTGGGGCTGAGCACAAGAATTTCTTTAGATAATCGAACGCTTGTTGTTGGGATCGGCCCCACGCAAATTTTGCCTTACCACCACCCCTGTTTATTTGGCTGAGGGCCTATGCAATATGGGAGAATCCCAACACGAACCTGCGATAGAAATTGGCAAGGCCCAAGAAGCTCTGGAGCTCAGTGAGTGTTGTTGGGGCTGGCCAGTCACGAATGACTTGGATCTTGGCCGGATCCACATGTACGCCATGCTGATCAATGATGTAGCCCAGGTAATGGACCCTGTCCATGCCGAAGGAGCATTTTTCCAAGTTGGCGTATAGCTTGTGCTATCACAGGGTGTGCAGAACCTGCTGAATATGCTGCAAGTGTTCGACCCAATTCTTGTTGTAAATTAGAATTTCATCCAGATACACCACTACAAAAGTATTGGTGAATGGTCGTAGGATATCGTCCATCATCCTCGTGAAATTGGCTGGAGAATTTGTCAAACCAAAGGGCATGACCAACCATTCAAAAAGGCCTTCCTTTGACTTGAAGGTGGTCTTCCATACATCTGTCTGTTCTATCGAGACCCGGTGGTATCAAGACTTCAGATCAATCTTACTGAAGTATTTGGCCCCCATGAGTTGATCAAGGAAGTCGTCGATTCAGGGAATCGAGTACCGATTTATGACTGTGATTTTATTCAGAGCCCGGTAATCAATACATAGTCGCCAGGTTCCATCTTTCTTCTGTACCAATATGATTGGGCTCCCACAAGGTGATGAGCTGGGGTGAATGTGCCCCTTGTGGAGCAGTTCTTGGATCCGTCGCTTGATCTCCTCATTATCTAACAAAGAGCGATGATAGACTGGCCCATTGGGAAGCAGTGCATTGGGGGTTAGATCGATGGGGTGCTTGACCTGGCAGTGCAAAGGTACCCCTGTAGGTGAGGAGAAGATATCTGAGTATTCTTCCACGACCTTATCTACTTTCTTCTGCTATGTAGAGAGGTTGGCCACAGAGACCCTGAATGTGGTTGTGATCTTTGGCTTATTCTGAGAGTGAATCACGAAGAAGACAAACTTCCTCGTCTGAGAGATGACCTTGTTGCATTGCTTAGCAGAGATCAAGGAAATAACACTAGGTGGGACTGCCTCGGGTATCCTGTAC
>SNQJ01S0021574.1:68598-79966 GCA_010110895.2 Picea sitchensis
CCCTAGGAGATGAAGCGCCAAAAGTCACGTGGGCCCCGTTTGGGTAAGTTAGTACATCAACTTCCCGGGGTCGTAACTTTTGCATACGATCTCCGTTTTAGGCGTGTGATAGCCCGTTGGAAAGGTATCGTCGAGGGGATTCATTTTCGGGGCTCTATCATGTGTTCAACAGTAATTGAGGAGCTCGATCCTGAAAAACCTTCATTTAGGCCCTCAAAATGGCCCCGGAAGTTAAAACTGCTAAAAATAGTAAATTGCCAAAATTGTCAGAAAACCGTCTTGAGCCAGTTGGAAAAGGTGGGTGGCAACTGATATCCATTTGGATCACCCTTGGATTTACTTCCTTTTATATATTGATTGAAGAGGCTAGGAGTTGTTTCTAGAGCTCTAGAATGCAATGAACTTGAAATCTAGTATGAGTTTCGTTTCTAGAGCTCTAGAATGCAATGAACTTGAAATCTAGTATGAGTTCCCAAGCACCTCATGCGAGACTAACATTTCACCCAACACTAATATCCTTATAATTTATCAAATCTAGAAGTTGATAGGGATGGTCACATGCTTCTAGTGATGCAGCTAGCGATTGGTTGCACCTTGCTAGTGGTTCAACATGTGACTGGTAGCACTTTGCTAGGCATGTAAGGTGTGACCTCCCTCAAAATTCTGGGAAATACAAGGTAGAAGAGTGTGTATCAACATGAAAACATTAGTAGGTCCTCTATGTATATCAAGGGTGGAAAATATAGCTACAATAGATTCTTCCTACTGTCTTAGGTCAGAAGAGGAATTGATGGATGAAACACATTATAATATCCATAAACATGAGGCAGTGTAAGGAAGAAGATGAGAGATGAAGGAACCAATGATTACCTACAATAAATCATCAACCAAACATATATAGATCATCCCTAAGGTACGCATACCCATGCTCAGAAGAGAAACAAAGCATGGCCACCAACACAATATACCGTACTGGACCCATGAAGTTAAATGCAATACCATGGCCAAAAAAAAGTACATGGTGGATCCATGTCATCAAAGAGATCATAGCTGCGATCAAATACAATGTTGATCTATATCATGGTATACATCAAATTAATCAAGCAATAGTGATATTCTCCATCACAACTTTGGAGGGGTAGAATGAATGAGTGATGCCCCCTTAGGCCCAAAGTCATTACCCCAACCCCAATGGTACAATTCTACAACATGTGAATAAATGAGTTGATGTCGAGTATCGTAGAAACTTTATAATTACCGATCATTGATGAATATTGTTAACAGGCATGAGGGGACCCACCAATGATTAAAATGGACCCCAAGGTACCTAGTACAATCTAGTGAGTGTGAATAGAGGATATAATTCCAAACACTCGCAGAATTAATCGATTAGGAGTCAATGGTGTAAACCCATTGTCGATCGCGAGGAAGTATGCCACTGAGGACTACAAGATCCAAAGTACTAGTTGGTTTCTATATCCCTCTCCTACATAATGTGCTAAATTGTATGGTAAGAGATCCATCAAAGGATGGTCTTAATGTATCCCCCATCAATCGATACAAAACATACAACAAGAGATTTTGTGAAGAGATAGAATCACCAAGTACAACTGACATAGGGATGGTTAACATGGATGGTCAACAAGACAAGAAATTCCCAAGTTAGGCTTGATTCCCTTGGACATATAGCATGACACATTGATCACTTGGCATCATTGACTCAAAATCACGACTAATAGAGTGCAACAATGCATGAGGAACTGAAGCACTCTCCATAGTGACTAATAGAGTAGCCAACTAGAGGAATATATGACTCATATTGATGGTACAATAACTAGACAAGATATAACCCAACTATAAGGAAAAGACAAACGAAGGTGCCATGTTCAAGGGAGACATGACTGACAACTACCACTTTTGAACATATAGATCAATGGTAAAAATAAAACCCTTAATCTTTTTCTTTCTAAGAGTCTCCTTCATAGTTTTATGAGTGCGAAAGAGAGATAAAATTGTGATTGATGGTATCTTTTTCATATAGTTTTACAAGTCCTAAAAAGAGGTAAAAGTTTACTCGGTTAAGAGTATAATTCATGTTTTAATGAGCACAAAAAAGAGTTAAAAATTATCTCGTTAAGGTGTATTTTGCATGGTTTAACGAGCATGAAAAATAGTTAAAAGTGAGCTCATCTGTAGAGAATGAGTGGATCAACAACATGTTTCTATGTTCCAAGTGAATGGAACCAACTTATGAAAAATGAATGAAAAATGGTAATGTCAAGTGATGTCCACTCATGGTAGTGGTTCTCTCCATGGGTAAAAGGGTCACAAAATGGAGCCAAGCTAATCAAAAAGGAAAGAGGTCAAGTGTTATTGCAATGGTTGTAAGCAGTATGAAAGAAAACAACAATGCAACAATAGGACCCAAGACATAATAAGAAGTATGCATGTGGTACCGTACCGTAACATAAAAGTGATGGGAAATCCCTTAGGATTTGTCCATACCAAAGATGAAGAGAGAAGCATGAGGCTCAACTTCTAGTCATTGCAGGTCTAAAGGAAGGTTATCAGGCCTACAAGAAATCACAGCATGGGCACTGGATATAATATATGGTGATAACCAGGGCACCGATGGAGGATAGGCACGACCACACAAGTTACGACATGGAAAATAGAATGGATAATGTTGCAACTTGACGGGATCAAACCTAAGGCATTGTGATGGGAAAGTATCGGTTAATAATACAAGATGGTATTGTAGAAAAAAACACGTCCCTATATGCTATTTATAAACATGTATCTCATGGTTCAATGGATGCCACCACTGCTGGATTACTGAGAGGGGGGGTGAATCAATAATGAGTAATTTCTAATTATTAATCCTTTAAACCACAAAGTATATTCTTTTACTTATTCAACCATGTTCATATGTTCATCATCAATATATTACGGTATCATAAGCATTAACATTCATCAATGCACAATAAACAATAATAGACACATCCACACAATGCACAATACACCAATATTTACGTGGAAACCCAATGTGGGATACAACCACATAATGCTTTTCTTATATGTCAAGAATTACATTCAAGGAAGCACCAACTTCCCATTGTTTTCCAGCGGCAACTGGAAGGAGGCTCCAACCCCCTAGTTTCTTAGGCTACAGCCTGAGGGAAGCTGCAACACCCCAATTCTATGGCTACAACCAGAAGGAGGCTACAACCCCCTATGTTCTCCAGCTACAACCAGAAGGTGGCTAAAACCACCTGTCCTTGCCTTGTCCAACCACCCTGACGTAGAAGTAGAATGATGGAACCACTATCACACTATCACTGTGAGATATACTGTTGTAAACCTGTACCAATCAACATGCACCAGACAACATGTACCTAAACCATGCATCAACCATGCATCAACTCGTACCTCAACTTGTAATCAACCTGTACCATAAACAAGTGAATCAACTATGCACCAACCTCTACCAAACAACCTGTCATCAAATTTTACCATAAACAAGTGCATCAACCATGCACCAACCTGTACCTCAACGTGTACCATGAACAAGAGCATCAACCATGCACCAAACTTGTATGAATAACTTATCACAACAATCTGTCCAAACAACCTATCACAACAACCTGTCTCATCAATCTTATCAACCAAATCAGATCTACTCACCAAGATCAATCACCAAGACAACTCTCAAAGATGTGAATCAGCCAAGTATAACAAAACAACTCATAATCATCACCAAGATCAATATGTGCTTCTAATAATATACCAAGACAAGTATGCTACATCTTCCATAAACCATGTGTCAACAATATGACTAACAAGTGCCTCCAATCATGTACCAAGTATGTACCAATCATGTATCAAATACACATAAACTATGACTCATCAAGATGTCCAACATCATCAACTATACACCTCATGTATGTGCCAACTCATAAACTACTTGTCTCAACCCTGTGTTATCACATAAATTTTTCAAGGGTCGTAGGATGACCAAGTCCTTTGTTGATACAGGTGACGACCATGAGAACAAAGAACAACATTCAAAGGAAGCCTATTTTGGGATGAAATACAAGCAATGGGAGGGTTCATTTTTCAACAGTTGAGATACCAGGAGCAGTTTAGATCAACGAAAAATCATGCATTCAGAATGTCAAAGTTGCACGAGCTTTAAAGACCAGGTGGAAGCCCCAGAGTTGCAGATCAAGAACCACGCGTCCTAAAAAATGGAGGGTCAGGATTTACTTCGGGAGTTCAGGCTTTGGGGATTTCGTCTTCCCTACTCCCACTTTCCTCCAAAGTAATTTCTCCCAGAGTCCAAAGATCTTTTCCATGTGTCCTCCAGAGTGGATGGTCAAGATTCACTTCAGGACTTCGGGCTTTGGGAGTTTTGGCTTCTCCACTCCCGATTTCCTCCGGAGTACTTTTCTCCCAAAGTCCACGGATTGTTTCCACATTTTCTTCCAGATATAACGGTGGTATTTTAATTTAGGACTTAGGGATTCGAGAGTTTTAGCCTCTCCACTCCCGTTTTCCTCCGAAGTACTTTTCTCCCGGAGTTCATAGATATCTGTCACGTGTCCTCCTCATATCGACGGTTGTGGTTCGTTTCCAAACTTCAGCATTCATTTAAGGTTGCCATGTCACCTGGGCCCATACTACTTCGTGAGTTATGAAATCTCTATATGAAGACCCCCCCCCTCCCCTGACTCCGAAGTGTCGAAGACACTTGGCACCCATTAGTTCCGACGCATGGTACTCATCTGTTAGAGACACATGGCATCCACAAGCACTGACACATGGCACTCATTTCAAGCATTTTTGGACATGTCTTCGACCTATTTTCGAGTGAAATATGTCACCCCTCTATCGACGACATGTCATCATAGCGATGTCGGTCCTCCATGTCAGTTTCAGGAGATCATCCTCTGGGAAGTGTTCTTGTTCAAGCGCCAAGATTAGTTCCATATCCATGCACAATTTTAATGGATCCTAGAATTGGTGGGAGGATAAACTTTAGCGGTGGTGCTAAATTTAGTAGGTGTGCCTAGATCATAGATCGCAATCAAATCAACAACCATGTTTCATTGCGGGGACACAACATGGTCGAACGATAAAATTCTTGAGCGGTCCTGCAATTGAAACCATGGTATAGTGGAGGAGCTATATGGTGGAAGGTGGTGAATTGCGGGATCAAAAGCGGTGTGAATCCAAACCTCTTATGATGACCCCACAATCACATGCTTATATAATGACAAATTCGAGAGAAACACGTGGTCGTCCCCTAGGCGCTAAGCCTCACCCTAATCACAATGAGAGATCAATTAAGAAAAGAGGGACAAGTAGTTGAAACCTCAACTCAGTCCAATAAATGGAAAGAAAGGAAATTATGCCTAAGGAGACAGAACTATCAACCCAAGGTACCACGGTGGATGATTTATTCTTGCAAACCCATATTGATCTGAGCTTGCGTCTGACAAGAGGAAACATGCACAGTCTGATAGAAGGATGTAGAGACGTAAAAACCTTGAATGAGATGGCCATATCACACTCCTAGAAGTTGTGGGCTGATCTGAGTATAAATAGATGAGTTCAAGATTTTGTTATGGTCATCAACTGGTTGAGCAGAGATCCCTATTTTGTAATATTTTGATAACAGAGTTGTTCTCTGGTTTTGTATGAGACCTGAGACTTTCACATTAATAGAAGTCAGATTCTTTCATCATCTTGTTTAAATATTCGTTGATACACTCGTGCATGGAGGATCTAGACGAGGGTTGTAGTTATATTGTAATGTAGGGTTGATTATAATGATGTTGTGACCTGTTTCAGTAATTTCCTTGTTTCCTTTTTCCCTCTTGTGCTTAAATTCTCATACATGGAGGATCTTGACGAGTCATCGTAGTCGCATGGTAATGGAGGTTTGATTGTTATGCTACTATGATATATTTCAGTGTTTGAAACTTGAGTTCAAGAGTGCTCTTGTGCCTGAGTTTTTCTTCACCAATCTGCTTGAAAGTCGGATGCCCATGGTATACTTTCCCACCTTTCTCACTAAGTCTTCCCTATGCTCACCTTTAACCTTAAACCATTGTCTGATGTTAATGAGGACCTCATTTCCCTATGCATTGCTTGTCCAGTTTCTGTGTTAAAACATTCTGGTGCTGAGTTTTGTCGATTTGAACTCCACTCAGAAACCTACCTCCACAAAATTTTTGATGGGTAATGGGATTATCCTCTCACAGTCTGAGGGAGACTCTCAGTGCTAACATTAATGGCGCCACTGTCGAGGATGGAAGTGAATATATCTTCCCTGGGAGAATGACAATGAAGAGATCTAGTTTTATATGGTGAACTGAAGTTGGACACATTATTCAGACTACATCATTCACCTAGCGACTCCACTCTATGAAGGAAGAACCTATTGGTGAAGTCACTGATACGGGATACAATATAAATGGAAGCTATCTTGGCTCAAAGGTTTGCACCTTTAAATTTTTCAGCTATTCTTGGTTTTCCTAATCCCGTGCCTTCTTTCCTAGAATGCACAGACTTTCTTCCCATATTCTATGGAGATGAAGGATATTATCCTGCACAACATCTCATAAATTTTCATCAGTGCATAGATCAATTGGATATCTATCATGAAGATGCTCTCATGAAGATGTTTGTATACTCATTAAATGGCAATGCTTGAAGATGGTATAGGTCACTTGCGATTACCAACATATCTTCTTTGAAAGAATTTCATGCAGCTTTCAACAAGTATTGTAAGAGGTATTATTCTTCTGACACAATTCTTGAAGAATGTTGTGAAATATTCAAGTATGATATTCAACAAACAATAGAGTGTTCCTCGTGTGATGAGTCTTGTGAAGATCTGATTTAAAAAGAAAGTAAGGATAGAAGTGAGTATTTTGAAAATATGGATGAAAACTTTTCTCTTTCTATTTCCCGAGAAGAAGGCCTTCAAGATATGATTGATGATAGTATTGATGATTGCATAGCCATAGATGCATTATTATTTTCCCTTGATGCCCTTGCTATCTCAGATTTAAAAGAATAAATAGTTGTAGAAGAGGATTTTTCTCTATTCCTTCAAGAGATTTCCCATGATGTATTTTCACCTGTGATTGAAGAGAAGAATCAAGAGATTTCTCATTTGTCTTTGCAAGTTAAAAGAGTTTTGAGCTCACCTATATTTGATGAATATTCAGAGAAGAAGATAAGATCCCTATGTCACATTTTGTTGACTTGGGGAGCAACCAACCAGTGTATGACAACTATGAATCAGATTCCAATGTGGATATGAAGGAATTTCAAGACCATACTATAGAGCCTTTTCCTTTATACATTAAGGAACAACATTTTGTGGAAATCAGCCATCCTGGGTCCACAAAAGACATTGAGCAACCATCTCTGCAAATCAGAAAACCTGCATTCACCATGCTTGAACCTGTATCTGCAGAGAACATCAAACAACATATGATTAGTAACGAAATTAGTCTGCAACCATGTTCATATTTGAAGGTAGCTGGAAGTGGCAGCTTCCATGGGAAAGAGAATATGTCGAGGATATTTGATATTTAGTTGGAACAATATTAGGCCGAGGTATTTCCTTATGGTTTTCATGATCCATTTTCTGATTATATGGAGTCTTTAAGCAGTTCAAATGTCAATTGTTTTTGTCAAAAAAAGGTTGGTTCTATTGTCCTTTCGAATTTCATTTATGTATTTCATGGGTTCTTTCATTCATTTTTTCCAGATCAAGAATTTCACTTGTTAATCAATTACTTGTATGGATTCATTGGAAGCATGATTTTACCTGATCTAGAGGAAACAATTGATTAGAGTAGGAGTGTGCATAAATAATCTTAGTATCTGAGCATTTGTTTTCTATTTTCAATAAATAATCATAATTGCTCCCAGTATATCAGGATATGGTAGAAATTAGATATCAAATCTTGAAGGTCTGCAAAGGATTGGTTGCACAGGCTAGATGACTGCACAACCCAGCAACTAAGGCATTGGAACTGCTTGTTCTTAGCAGTTCACAGGGAGCATGCCATCCCCTTTAGATCCAATGTTATCATAGAAAGTTGTCAGGGGCCATAGGATGACCAAGTACTTTGTTGATACAGGTCACAACCATGATAAAAAAGTGCAACATTCAAGGGCAATATATTTTGGGCTGAAATACAAGCAATGGGCGGGTTCATTTACCAATGGTGGAGATCCCAGGAGAAGTTTAGATAAAAGGAAATCATGCATTCAGAATGTCAAAGTTGCTCGAGGTTTAAAGACTAGGTGGACACCCGAGAGTTTCACATCATGCACCGCGCGTCCTCCATAATGGACAGTCAGGATTTACTTCGGGAGTTCAGGCTTCGGGGGTTTCGGCTTCCCCACTCCCACTTTACTTTGAATAAATTTGTCTTGGATTCCACAGATCTTTGCCATGCATCCTGCAGATCGAACGATCAAGATTCACTTCGAGACTTCGGGATTCGGGATCTTTGGCTTCTCCACTCCCGATTTCCTCCAAAGTACTTTTCTCCCGGAGTCCAGATATGTTTTTCGTGTGTCCTTCCAGATCTAAGTATGGTATTTTACTTCGGGACTTTGGACTTTGGGAGTTTCAGCCTCTCCGCTCCCGATTTCCTCTGAGTACTTTTCTCTCGGAGTTCACAGATCTCTGTCATATGTCCTCCTCAGATCGACGATTATGGTTCGTTTCCAAGCTTCAGCATTCATTTCAGGTCGCCATGTCACCTGGGCCCATACTACTCCATGAGTTACGACATCTCTATGTACAGACCCCCCTGAATTTGAAGTGTCGAAGACACTTGGCACCCATTAGTTCTGACGTGTGGCACTCATCTGTTACAGACATGTGGCATCCATCTAACACGGACACATGGTACTCATTTCAAGAATTTTTGAACATGTCTTCAACCTATTTTTCGAGTGACACATGCCACCCCTTCATCCATGACATGTCGGCATAGAGATGTGAGGCCGCCACGTCAGCTATGGGAGATCATCCTTCGGGAAGTGTTCTTGTTCAAGCGCCAAGATTAGCGCCATCTCCATGCACGGTTTTAATGGATCCTATAATTGGTGGGCGGATAAACTTTAGTGGTGGCGCTAAATTTAGCAGGTGCTCCCAAATCACATTTCGTGACCAGATCAATGACCACTTTTCATTGCGGGGACACAACATGCTTGAACGATAAAATTATTGATCAGTCTCGTAATTGAAACCATGGCATAGCGGAAGAGCTACGTGGCGTAAGATGGTGAATTGTGGGCTCAAAAGTGGTGTGAATCCAAACTGCTTATGATGGCCCCACAATCACGTGCTTATATAACAACAAATCTGAGAGAAACACGTGGCCTCCACCTAGGCATTAAGCCTCACCCTGATCCTGAGGGGAGATCAATTAAGAAAAGAGGGATTGGTAGCTAAAACCTCAACTCAGTCCAATAAATGGAAAGCATAGAAATTATGGCTAAGGAAAAAGAACTGTCAGCTTGAGGTACCACGATGGATGGTTTCTTCTTACAGGCCCATACTGATCCGAGATTGCGTCTGACAGGAGGAAACATGCATAGTCTGACAGAAGGATGCAAAGACATAAAACCTTGAATGGGATGGCTAGATCACACTCCTGGCAATTGTGGGCTGATCTGAGTATAAATAAATGAGTTCAATATTTTGTTATGTTCGTCAACTGGTTGAGAATAACTCCCTATTTTGTAATATTTTGATAATAGAGTTGTTCTCTGGTTTTGTATGAGACCTGAGACTTTCGCATTAATAGAAGTCAAATTCTTTCATCATCTTGTTTAAATATTTGTTGAAACACTCATGCATGGAGGATCCAAATGAGGGTTGTAGTTGTATTGTAATGTAGGGTTGATTATAATGTTGTTGTGACCTGTTTTAGTAATTTCCTTGTTGCCTTTTCCCCTCTTGTGTTGAAATGCTCGTGCATGGAGGATCCAGACGAGTCGTCATAGTCACATGGTAATGGAGGTTTGATTATTATGTTGTTGTGATACATTTCAATGTCTGAAACTTGAGTTCAAGAGTTCTCTTGTTCCTGAGTTTGTCTTCACCAAGCTGCTTGAAAGTCGGATGCCCATGGTAGACTTGTCCATCTTTCTCACTAAGTATTCCCTCTACTTTAACCTTAAACCATTGACTGAAGTTAATGAGGACATCATTTCCCTATGCATTTCTTGTCTAGTTTTCATGTTAAAACATTCTGGTACTGAGTTTTGTCCATTTGACCTCCACTCATAAACCTACCTCCACAAAATTTTTTATGGGTACTGGGCTTATCCTCTCGCAGTATGAGGGTGACTCACAGTGCTAACACCATGTACCTCAACCAAATTCTCTCATCAATTTCATCATCCAAATCTGATTTGTAACTCTGTAATAGACCTGGTGTATATTATCACATACCTGCAAACCTTCCTTAACTTTAACAACAAGAGACTAGCATTTTCATCAAACTTTACTTTAGTCTCACATGACTAATTTTGGATTAGTCAACAACCCTAACTTGAAATAATCATAACTATGTACCTGTAATGAATAAATATATGAAAATAGTACACAATGTTCTTCAGTGTCTTTTATGAAATTCCTCCACGTTGCACTACTTGGAATCTCTCAGAAAATGACTTATAGCAAGAATGACATACCTTGTTGAATTCTAGCTTATTCTAGAGAGTGAACTTGTAGAGTGTGCCCTGCATGGAATATTTTTTTTATGGATCTGAAAATGGTACAAATAATACTAAATAATGTACTATAACCAATACATTTGGTATTATGGAATTTGGATATGTTATGAAGAATTTATGATATTTTTACCCGAAACACATGTTTTAGACTAGTTTCAAGACTAGGCACAAACCCTATTTTCCATGGAGTGTAACTCCAAAAATACAATGACCCAAAAGCTGAAATTTTTATCAAAGATACTTGGATATGTTTCCTCAATGGCCTCCCAATTTCACGATCTGAATCATTCTAGAAATTTTTTTATTGTGAAAATGTTGAGATGACATGTAAATAACATACCTTAGAAAGCATCATCAAAATAATTTATCCTCCCTTGAATTTCGGCCTTGTTTACTTCACCTTCCCTCTGAAATTCGACTTAGATATCCTTTGGTTACCTCATTCACTTGTTGATATTCAATATTCTCATGTGTGATTTAAAATGAGAGAGCCTTGCCTCTTATTTATACTTTCATGTAGCTTCCTCAAGGGGTTACCTTCTAACCATCTTAACCCACTTTCTTTATTTTAGGGCTAACCCACTTCTAA
>SNQJ01S0021575.1:38662-54360 GCA_010110895.2 Picea sitchensis
CACAAGTTTTGTTTTTACTGTAAAGTGAAATTCTAAATAAAAAAAATACTTTTATATGTCAGAAGTTGAATAACTTGTGAAAATACAGTTTTTTTTGTCATAAAACAAGCAAAAGTGTAACCCACCTTCATGATTTCACCCCCTTAACCAAGGGAAGTATGCAGTTGAAATCCTGAAGAGATTCGAGATGTTGGAGTACGAGTCCATGAATACACCCATGGAAACGAAGTTGAAGCTATCATTCGATACTTCGTCAGAATTGATTGATGCTACGCTGTATAGACAGATCATTGGATCATTGATATACCTAACAAACACCAGACGATATATTTGTTTTTTCATGAACACTTTAAGTCATTTTCTGGTAGAACCTAGACATGTTGACCTAGTTGCTACAAAACATGTGATGAGTTACCTTAACGGTACATTAGATTGTGGTCTCAGCTATGATGGAGATCATGATTTCAAACTGAGTGGGTACACTGATTCAGATTGGGCTAGAAGTGTCTCTGACAGGAAGAGCACTTCAGGATGTTTTTTTAGTTTGGGATCAACCATGATCTCATGGCACAGTAGGAAGCAATCCATCATTGCTCTCAGTACAACGGAAGAAGAATACATTGTGTATTCTGCTAGTTGTGAAGCTATATGGCCTTGAAATTTGTTGACTGGTCTATTCGACCTAGAGATGGAAGCAGCCATGATCCTATGTGACAATAAAAGCTGCATAAAGATGACGTAGAATCTTGTATTTCATGACAAGTCAAAGCACATAGAGATATGATATCATTACATCCATGACATGGTGCAGAGAGGAGCCATAAAGCTCCAATATGTTAGCACAGATGAACAGGTTGTCAATGTGTTGACCAAACCTCTATCTCATGTAAAGTTTGATCACTTTTGAGATAAGATTGGTATAGTCTGAAAGGACCTCCCTCAAAAGGGGGAGTAGTGTTGTGTTGAGATACACCAACCTAGTACTATGCTTCCAGCTTAATTGTTGTGACGTAAAGCTAGTCTAGTACTGTGCTTCCAGCTTAATTGTTGTGTTGAGATACGCCAACCTAGTATTGTTCTTCCATATTAATTTTTGTGACGTAAAGCTACTGTGCTTCCAGCTTCATTGTTGTGTTGAGATACGACAGCCTAGTACTGTGTTTCCAGCTTAATTTTTGTGACGTAAATCAAGTCTAGTAATGTGATTCCATCTTAATTATTGTGTTGTGATTCCAACTTAATTTTTGTGTTGTAATTCCAGCTTAATTGATATGTTTTGATTCTAGATAAATTGTTGTGTTGTGATTCCATATTAATTGTTGTGTAGTGTGCCAGCCTCATGCTGTGATGATGAGTCAGCCTCATGCTGTGATGATGAACCAACCTTGTGTTGTGATGATGTGACCATCCTCGTGTTGTGATGATGATGTATTAGTTTTATACTAATCCATATTGATGCAGATGATGATTTCATTCAATTGAGAATGACGATGTTGTCGATGAGAAAAACTTTCAATGATTTATAGATACGTGAGTCATTGTTCCAAGATGATATCGGTGATGTTGTTCTCTTACCCACATGATGTTGTTGATGATGATGTCCTCTCTCTCGCCTGATGTTGTTGTATAATACCCTTCTTGTTAAGGGGGAGTGTTGAAATAATGTAACTGCAAAGTGTATTCTAATTATATTATTCTTTAGACCAATCCCCTATTGCGGATTGATCATGTCAACTATTGTAAAATACCAAATACCCTTTTGTGGATTGGTCAAAACATAATTGTAATAGGAAGAATAAGAAGTCAGCCCGAGAATATCTTAAAGAGGGCCCAGAATATATTAAAGGTGGTTATAACCACCCAGAAGAAGAAGTCGGCCCTTCTAGTGAAGAGACACCTCCATCCAAACGTTCCAAAGTTGTATAAATAAGGAGGCTAGCACCTCATTTAGACACACACTCACTTGTTCATTGAGAAGCAAGTTTCAGAGTTGCAGTTGGAGAAGAGAGAGAGAAAGAGAGAGAGAGAGAGAGGTGCATTATTGGGAGAGGACTTCTTGTATTTGTTTGAGTTATCTCTTGGCATTGTATTGGCTATCTATAATGAGGATTTTTTGGGGGTTTTCTCCCCCATGAGGGTTTCTCAGGATAAATGATGTGTCTCTTGTGATTGTGTATTTCTCAGTGATCCTATCTTATGCTATTATTATCTAGTGAAATGAAAAGAACTCTAATAATAGATTAAACCTTAACATAAAGCACTAGGCCTCCAAAATAATTCAAGTGTCTCCTCTATAATGCAAGGGGTCCTCCCCTCCAAAGTGCCAAGTGTCCATCAACCACTACATGTCCTAGCCCCAAAACAAAACATCAAGCCTAGAAAAGTGGCTTAAGAGCTTCCAAGCAAGTCATTGGGATGGAAGAGGGTTAGGTGTCCTCTCTTTCCTCCAAAGGCAACTTCCATGATCTAGCTTGTCCCAAGGTGTGGGTCATGGCATCCAACCTGGGCTTCCTACCCCAATGAAGTCCAATGAGGGCCCAAGTTGGGATTGTTCCGCCAAAACATCCATCAACAAATAAGTGTGCCCTCCATGGATATCAAGTCAAAACATCATGGAAAAAAGAACATTTAATACAAGAGCCACCTAACATGTTCATCAAAACTACCTTATCAAATTAAACAAGTGCTCAAAGAACCTATGCAATTTTTCAAGTTTAGGTATGGGAAGGTTGACAAGGTGACCTATTGGGTGAATCGTTTCTTGAGTCGATTGTTTCCTAGGTCGTCCCTCTCTAAATCATGTGGAGAAGATGAACTGGATGAGGGGTAATAATTTTGGGCATGGGGTTCATGACATACAAGGGTTTGTATTATCTCATTTATTGGTGCCTTTGAAGAGGGTGTGTTGCACCTTCATTTTCAATGCATCATTTTTCCAAGCCCATTTATTTTCCATTAATTGATTAAGGTCCAGAACAAATGGGTACTCTGTGTGGGTAACATAAAATTTGGGGAGAAGTACCATAGTGTCACTTGAAGGGAGATGTACACATTGTTCCATAGGGGTAAATAAAATCTTGTAACTCACTTGTGTAGATCCCTCAACAAGTGGGACATTTTTATATATGTGTATTTGCTTGTGTAGGTATTTGATATTTTAGGAGAAATGTTTCATTGTTATCAATACCTCTTTGAGAGAGCATATGGAAGGGTACAATTTTGGATTTTATATTTTCCAGCTACATTCCCTCTCGACCTTCATTCCCTTCTTCCCATGAAATGAAGTACAATCTCTTCTTGGGTTAGTACACCTGAAAATCCAAAAAGATAAGGATATGAAAGGATGAAATGTGAAAAGTGATAAGTATGATTCGAAATGGCATGATGACTCATCAAATGTACCTCCTAGTAGAAAACCCATCCCCAAGGGTGACCACTTACTTGGGCACAATGTCAACCACCAAGGTGAAATAGGGAAAAGAAAATAATTGCGAAGAATTCTACAATAAAAAGTACATTTAAATGCAACATATTAAAATGTCAAGTATTAAAGTGATACTTACCACAATAACTAACTTGTACCTCACTCAACAAAACCCATTGTCTTCTGAAATCAAGCTGATGTGGTGAATTCCATCGTGATGAATTCAGGATATGTGTTGGTGAAGTTGTGAACATTGTCATTCATCTATCTCTCACTACTTGAGGGTCTCCTCTACTTATTTATCCCTAGAAATTGGGGATAATAGGTATAATCCCCATTATTCAGTTTTCAATTTTTTATGTCATATTTTTTATCATTCCACAAGTCTAGTTTTTCAATTATATTTGATTCTGAAATATCTAACTGATTAGCAAGTTCAGTACTAACATCATTATTAAGCTCACTCAGTGCAATAGAGATAGTGATATTTTTTCATCCAAGTATCCCTTTGACTCTAAGTAGCACTAAATCATAGTTCGTTGAAGTTTTAGGGAATCTTCATTTTCCATTACTAGACTCCATTTTATTTTGTTGATCATTTAAGATAATAAACCCTTGTTGAACCCCTTTTATTCTTCCACTTTTCTTTCTATTTTTCAATTTCTTTTCCTAACTTTTTTTCTTTCCCTTCTATATTTTCCCTTCCCAGATCTCTCTTCTTCCCCTTTTTCCCTTTTCTTTGTTGTATCAATATTATCACACTTAGTCATTTTCATCACGTTCACTGACTTTTGGATTCATGAAAATTATGACTTGTATTATGTTCCCTTTACCCATATATCATTCCTTCCAACACTTATTTTATTTTTGCATTATAGACTTTTGGACTTGCAAACTCATGGAACTACATGTTATACCTCCATTTCTCCCATAGTCCACCCAACATATTTCAACACTTAGCCATTTCATGTATTCATACTTTCAGACTTGTGGATCTTTGGACTCTCCGACTTTATTTTCCATTCTAATCTCTCACTCAGTCTCCACCATCACGTGTTCCTTCCTTCACTTTTCGCAATGTCACATTTAATGTTATCCTTGCGTACTTAACTACTAAATTCATTTCTAAAATGGTCGTAAATTAAAGGTGCTTATATCAAGGCTAGTCATATTTATTTTGAGTTAATGTTTCCATCAAAAGAAAATCTAACTTAAAATCATTTTACTTTGCAAAGTAATATTACAAGAGAAGTTGGCGAGCTTAGCGAATTTAGTCATGAGAAAAAAGAAGTTATGTGGAGATACCTTGAACCTTTTCTCTAAAGGAGAATGCAACTATCATTGGTCCCAATTGTATTGGTACTATTCAAATTAGTTCTTGTAGGTTGCGCCCTAGAAGTATTTGAATGCAAGGATATTTTCACCTGGTGCATCGACAAGTTTATCCAGAACAAAAGGGTGGTCATCACACTACAAAGAGATTTTGAAATTGTCAGAGTCGAACATGGTTTACAAAGGGGAGGAAGCCATAATATTTCTAAAAAACAAAAATAATGGAGTCGAACTTCTTGGACAATATTTACATGACCCTCCATAAATGCCTAAAGATATATTGAGCATTCAAGTAAGTTCTTTAAAAAATACTTATAAATAAATTGCTTGGTTATTTACTCAAATTTTTGGCCAAGACTCTACAGAAACCATTCCCCGATTGACATTGTATATACTGCATTTTGCAGTTCATGAAAACACAATCTTCAACTCGGAGAAGATTATTTCGAATGAAATTACTACACAATTGACAAATTTCAAGACTTAGAAGAATTTGTATATGTCATCTTATTTGATATTTGCTATTACATATTATCATACTTTTGAGGGTTTAAATATTGCCCAAAGAGTGAAAATAAAGGTCGAACCAGTGACCATGTGGTATCAATCTTTATGGATACAGGGAGTCAATCACCATTTCTATGAAGTATAATATGATTTTCTGTCTAAATTCAAAAAGTTATTATTTTGGGAAGACACTTCCCAACTCTCATTAGAAGCGTCATATTTTCTAAAAGGGAAACGAATTCTTGAAAACATGGAGGATTACAATATCATCATGGTTTTATGCTCTATTGAAAAACCTATTTTTCTTCCATATTATATATATGATAAGTTGTTTATTATTGAAGTAGATAAACAATACAAATTATGGTTTCATGAAATTATTCTTAGAGGAATTTCCAAGATTAACGAATATGTTGTTTATTTCGACCATTCCAACTTGAGATATGAAAATGAAATCAAGAGTTTTGACCCTAGTCATATTTTTTACAATCATTTGATTTCAATTGGGCTCACCCATCCACTCATAAATTCAACCTTAAGAGGAGAAGAGGAGAATGATAGTCATAACCCCAATAAGAAAGAAGCTGACAGAAACTTCGTCGATATATAAATTATCATAAGTACCATTGAGCATCATAAGGAAAGAGGTAATCCTTCAAATGAGAAGAATGCTCAGTCGCCAATTGTTTCTCAAAGAAGTGCTCTACAAAAGACAAATCCTCAAACATCACACATAAGAAAAATACAGAGTAATAATTCATAGGATGATGAAGAAAGAAACCCTCCCCATGGTAACTTGGAAAGCCCCCACAAATTGAAAATTAAAAGGAAAAGGACTAATTCACAGAAAGAGGGAGAAGAAACGCATGGACCATAAAATGATTTATTATTGGATAATATGGACTTGGATGTGGATATTGAAAATATCACTTTCCTAGATGTATAAGTACCTAGTAGAGAAAATGTAGAGCATATTTCCACACTCATGGTCCAAGAGGAAACATTTTCTAATGAAGTGAATTTTTTTGTACATAATGCCTCTTTTGATAAGGAATCCAATAAATTGGTCTTTGAAAGAACTATGAAGAGTAAAAGTGGGAAGTTGTGGTCCACCATTGATACATGAAATATGTTTCCTTCTAGATTTTCATCCATTCATAAGGTTACATGGGATGCACTCGATGTTTCAATTGAAAATATGGAGAAAGAAAACACTCGGTTGAAAGAGAAAATTAAAGAATTGGAAGCAACTCTCTCATGCCTCCACCTATTCCCCATTGCCATGATTCATCTGGGGAAAGTTTTTCAAGAAACACTAGAGTCAAATGCTAGATTCAAGGGAATTTCAAATTTGATCATTGCCACTTAACAATTTTTTGAAGAAAATATTAAGAAAATAATTTCATTGATTTTAGAGTTATGGTATATGGAAAAAAAACTTTTCCTCTCTTGGTTTGAGAATTTAGAACACCAGGGAATGTTTGAATATAAATTTGAAAAATGATGAAGGTTTTTATACAGATGGAGTTGTGATGTTTGCTATAAAGGTTTCTGTAATGACATAGAAATTGAGAAAGAAAAAAAAAATTCCTTCTAACAACTAAATTCACGTTGGATTGAAAAAATAAATGTATTGAAAGGGTTGTCAACACAATTGAATGATTTATCAAGAAGGAATATGGAACCATACTAAAAAATTATTGATTTAGATATCTCTGGCATTACTCTTGAAGTCACGGACCCTAAGTATATCTTAAATTCAATGCTCATGACTCGACAACATTTCAAAGGGAAAGTTGAAGAATTAAAAATGGCATCAGCTAAAAAGTTTGATAATATGATTGAATTCACACATGATGATATTGACAATTGGCTTGTCGAGTACACAAATAAAAATGAATACATTGAGAATTCATTGCAAAACTTATCTATTGATCTTAGAGAAATCGAAAAGGAGTTGTTTAATGTTAAATTAAAACAAGAAGTAATTGTTGCCCCGTTAAGGGATTATATTCAAGAATGGTTAAACAACTCAATTGACAAGATTTATGAAATGCCATGAGAAGTAGTTACGAACGGTAATCAAACCACAACAAGCAAGGGTACAAAAGAAAAAACAACAAGCAAATGAGAGAGAGAGAGAGAGAGAGAGAGAGAGAGAGAGAGAGAGAGACCATCATATTAAGTCCATGATGATCATATACTTCTTCCTTTATCAGTTTGCATCTAGTTATTCTTCTTATTTAACTAGAAAATTATAATCGAATCCTCATAATCTTCTTTTTTGTCTTATTTCCATATTTTTTTGCTCAACATCCTCCCACGTTCTTCTCTCTATTTCCAACTTTCTTGTACATGTTTGTTTTATGGTCCGCGGGAGCCCCAATCTCAGTCCTTTGGACAAACGCCTTTAATTTCAATGTACTGTAATGGACATTATTATTTTTGAGAAATCCCAAAGAACTAATTTGGCATAAATTTTGACTGTATTTTATAACTCCGAGTCTTGAGTATAAAGTGTTTGAAATTGATCTATCATAATCTTCTTTTGATCTCTATAAGTATTACTCTATAAACGTTCTCTCATGTGAATGGGCCATCTTCTTTTATTTTCATGTGATGAGAATCTTTATTTTCACTATGATGGATGTGATGATGATTTTATTTGTTGAAATGTGTGGTTTGTGAGATTCTTGGTCCATTTCTAAGGAATTTTCTTTTATAAATACTCTTTACTTTTCAACACTTTTGATTTTTTATTGAGAATTAGAGATTGGACTATATCATGGTCCTACATTATTATTGATTTGAAAATTATAAAAAATATCATAATAAAAAGAGTACCACCTCTCTAAAAAAGTAGGGGGATTCATATCCTCATGAAGTTTCCATTTTGGTCAATACGGATTCAAACGTCAACATTTTTCGTGACCATACTGGGAAACAAACTTGAAGATTTAGATCCAGTTTTAGACCATAAAAATTATATGACTTTTCCTCCGGCTAACCAGCCCCAGTTAGAGATCAGATTAAATAATCAATGAAGTATTATTCATTAGTTATATAACCTTGTAATAACAAGATCTCAAACTAGCGAACAACTAGAAAGAACTTGGCAAACACTAGTTCAAGAAGAAGAAAGATAAATTCTCTGAAGACAAAGAAGAGAGGAAAAACAAGAACTGATAAACAAAATATGAGATCAATAACAAGGCATGAATTGAAGTTGGACGAATACAGAGGACCAATCACTAGAATAAAAAGAAATCATCTGTGTACATCCAAAACTGAAAAATATACTCTTGAAAAAAAGAAGAAAATTCCAGACATGGGTGAAAGAGAAGAAAGACGTGAAGAAGCACGTGAAGAAAGATGATAGGAAAGATGCAAGGAAGCACATGAAGAAATTATAGAGGAAAGGAGACAGGAAGAAATATGAATGTATAGGAACCTAAGAAGTATAAGAGACTCTCCCCTCGACTTGCAAGGTGAACAACATGAGCTCCATGTTCTCCCTAAAGGTAACTTGAAAAACAATTCTGGAGATGGAACAATTAATGCTAAAACACATATTGATTTGTTTTTACATGTTTTTGATTTCCATCTTGTTGAAAATGATGATGTGATGGTAAGGTTATTTCTCCAAAATTTGTCGGGAAAAGATTATGAATGGTATACATCACTTCCCACAAGATCGATCGACTCATTTGATGATCTTGAAATGATGTTCTTGAACATGTTCTCTCCTCCAATCATGTATCATTCTTTTTTAACTAAATTCACTCAAATTTGTCTAAAGAAAAATGAGAGGATAAGATATTTCAATCTTAGGTTCAATAAAACATTGAATAAGATCCCTGAAGACAAAAGGACTAATGATCCAGTAATACTTGGTTGCTATAAAAATTCCATGCCACCCAATGTCAAGTTTGTTATTAGAGCTTCTCAAATTGATACTTTGGATGAAGTAATGATCAAAGGAATGGAGGTGGATTAAATCATGATTTAAAAATCCGTTGAACCCAACATTATCCTTGGAAGAATACAAAGGAAGATGGATAATATAAACATTGTTGATCAAGGAGCATCTAGTTCAAAAAAGAATGAAGAGAAAAAGCCACGATCGGGTGAAAATCAAGAAATCGGTGGAGGATTATTTAAAGGAACTATCTCGGATGTGGATACATATATTGTTGCATCCTAGGAGATGAAGAAATGAATCGATATTGCACATATGAACAAAACCATTAGACAAATGAAAAAATAAATAAAAAGACTAAGAAAGAATGATAATTGCATGCCTAATCCAAGGATGTTGGTCCTAGAACAAAGAAGGAACTCTGCCCAAGAACAAAGAACAAGGTTTGAAAGTGATAACAATAAACAAAGAGAAAGGGTTCCCAGACATCCAATTCTGAATGCAATAGTATTCGATGAACCGTAGAATGAACAAACGGTTGAGCCAGAAAATGATTATATATCAGAAGAAATTTTTGAATCTATAAAGAAGGATGGATGAAAGACAACCATGTACATATTTGAGGAAGGTGAATATGATCATGTCTCGCAAGAAAATGTTGTCCAAACATGGGCATCTGTAAATAAGTCCAAGAATAAATACAATTCTAAAAAAGATAAAGAAAATGAGAAAGAGAAATACATGGAGAAAGAGAGTGACAAAAGTAGAGTAAACAACATAGAAGTCAAGAAGAAACAAAATATGATCAATCCCCTTTAGATGATATATAATGTTGTTGATGATCTAATCAAGTTGAGAATTACTTTTCCTTTCAAAGATGTAGTAAAAATTCCTCAACAGAGGGAGAACATTCTGAAATTGTTGGAAGAATTGAAGTGGTTATTGCAAACCCAAAGCATAGTCGAAATACATCAATAGTGAAATTAAGAGGAAAAGTTTCACCTTGTTACATTTCAATAGAGAATCATGATGTTGTGCTCCATAATTGTCTATTAGAGACTAGTGTGACAAACAATATCATGCCTTTGGAAGTAATGGAGGAACTTGGCATGAGTTGTAGAAAATATTATGAAACGGGAAAAAACATCTATGCAATTGATTCCAGGAAGGTACCAGCCTATGGAGAAATTAAGGACTTTTACGCCTGGATTACTGTTGTTCCCCATATCATTACAGTTTTCAATATCGTGGTGGTGGATCTTCCTCCAGCATACAAAGTTATCCTCGGAAGAGACTGGTCTTCCATGATTGGTGGTTATATAATGAATGACGAAAGTTGTATGATGTTACCCGATAAATATGGAGTAATGATCGAGGTTCCTCGTGAACATAGGAGTTCATTTTATTTCAAAAATAAAGATAGTGAACTGATGGAAGATTATATAGATGTTTGTATTGAAAACTATGCCATCCTTGTTATGGATAAAATTGAGGATATAAAGAGTCAAGGTAATTAATTTGTTGGCTATTGGAGGATGTCATTTGATGGAGCTTGTTCCAGCTTAGGAAGTGGATTTGGGATTGTACTCAAAATCCCCGAGAGGATTGTATGCCCACATGCCATCAGACTTGAGTTCCCTTGTGAAAATAATGAAGCAAAGTATGAAGCCTTAATTCAAGGAATGATCCTGGCACTAGAGATGAAGATTGAACATTTGATTGAGACCGGGGATTCAGAATTTATAATAAATCAAATCAGTTAGAAGTATAAAATTACAAAGGAAAGGCTCAAACTATATTTCAAAAGAGTGAATGAATTGATGGAGGCCTTTAGTTCCTTAAATATATCTTTTATTCCAAGGGATAAAAATAAAAAATAAGATTATCTAGTGTTTTTCCCTTCATTTTCAAATCCAGATGACATCCAGAGTGAGACATATTTTCAAGTAAAAATAGTTTTTCGATCCTCAGTGCCTAGTAATCAAGAGTATCTCCAAGTTTTTGAAAATGATGAATACTTAAAGTATTTTATAGAAAATGAAAATCAGGATGAAGATGATGGCATTTCCCTTGTTCCAAAGAATTGTGTCCAGTCTGAGTCTATTTTCACAAGAGATGATCATACAAAAAGTATCACAAAATAAGTATCATTTGAAAGGTTTAAGAAATGAAGAAAATCAATATTGTTGATTAAGGTTGGTTGTCATTGATGTCAACCCTTGAAGAAAGCTCAGTCGCACAAAGGTTTGGGTAATGGACCCAAGTTTGTTTGATGTAAAGATGACTCGTTATTGTCTTTTCATGGTTGATAATAAGTAGAAATTGATGAACTCCAAAGTGGTCCCCTTATGGTGAATTCCCTCATGAGAAGATTCTTTGTGGATTGAGTTATCCTAGAAGTATGGTTAGAGAACCCATGATTATTTGTGGAATAATGAAATGAAGTTCAGTGGATTTTTCAGTGAAACTATCCTAGATGGATATTGCTTGTCATGCCATTTCCGGTGGTATGTGGAATGTCACATAACTCCTCACGGTTAGAGGTCATATCACCATTTTCACAATAATGTTGTTTCTAGAATGACTCAGACCATAAAATTACTACTCCATTGAGGAAACACATCCAAGTATATGTGGTAAACAATTCATCTTGTGGGTCGTTGTATTCTTGGAGTTACACTCTGTGGAAAATAGGATTTGTGGTTAGTCCTAAAACTAGTCTAAAATAGGTGTTTCGAGTAAAAATGTCATAACTTATTCATAACAGATCCAAATTTTGTAATACAAAATGTGTTGATCAGAGTAAAGTCTGTAATATTCTGTGTAACATTTTCAGATATATTCAAAAAATATTCCATGCGGGGCACGCTCTACAAGGTCTCTCTCTAGAATAAGCCAAAATTCAGCAAGGTATGTCATTGTTTATATAACTCCTTTTAGGAGAGGTTCCAAGTAGTGAAACCTAGAGGAATTGCATAAAACACACTGAAGAACATTGTAGAGTAGTTTTAGATCTTTATTCATTACAGGTACAAAGTTATGATTATTTCAAGTTAGGGTTGTTGACTAATCCAAAACTAGTCATGTGAGACTAAAGAAACGTTTGATGAAAATGATAATCTCTTGTTGTTTAAAGTTAAGGAAGGTTTGCATATATATGATCATATACACCAGTTCTATTGCATATTTACAAATCATATTTGGATGATAAAATTGATGAGGGATTTTGGTTGAGGTACAAGTTGGGTACATGGTTGAGACAAGTAGTTGATGAGTTGGCACGTACATGAGGTGTGTAGTTGATGATGTTGGTACATATTGATGAGTCATAGTTGATGAGTAGTTGACACATGATTGGTACATACTTGGTACATGGTTNTAATCTTCTTTTTTGTCTTATTTCCATATTTTTTTGTTCAACATCCTCCCACGTTCTTCTCTCTATTTCCAACTTTCTTGTACATGTTTGTTTTATGGTCCGCGAGAGCCCCAATATCAGTCCTTTGGACAAATGCCTTTAATTTCAATGTATTGTAATGGACATTATTATTTTTGAGAAATCCCAAAGAACTAATTTGGCATAAATTTTGACTGTATTTTATAACTCTGAGTCTTGAGTATAAAGTGTTTGAAATTGATCTATCATAATCTTCTTTTGATCTCTATAAGTATTACTCTATAAACGTTCTCTCATGCGAATGGGCCATCTTCTTTTATTTTCATGTGATGAGAATCTTTATTTTCACTATGATGGATGTGAGGATATTTTTATTTGTTGAAATGTGTGGTTTGTGATATTATTGGTCCATTTCTGAGGAATTTTCTTTTATAAATACTCTTTACTTTTCAACACTTTTGATTTTTTATTGAGAATTAGAGATTGGACTATATCATGGTCCTATATTATTATTGATTTGAAAATTATAAAAAATATCATAATAAAAAGAGGAGTACCACCTCTCTAAAAAAGTAGGGGGATTCATATCCTCGTGAGGTTTCCATGTTGGTCAATACGGATTCAAACATCAACATTTTTCGCGACCATACTGGGAAACAAACTTGAAGATTTAGATCCAGTTTTAGACCATAAAAATTATATGTCTTTTCCTCCGGCTAACCAGCCCGAGTTAGAGATCAGATTAAATAATCAATGAGGTATTCTTCATTAGTTATATAACCTTGTAATAGCAAGATCTCAAACTAGCGAACAACTAGAAAGAACTTGGCAAACACTAGTACAAGAAGAAGAAAGATAAATTCTCTGAAGACAAAGAAGAGAGGAAAAACAAGAATTGATAAATGAAAGACGAGATCAATAACAAGGCATGAATTGAAGTTGGACGAATACAGAGGACCAATCACTAGAAGAAAAAGAAATCATTTGTGTACATCCAAAATTGAAAAACATACTCTTGAAGAAAAGAAGAAAATTCCAGACATGGGTGAAAGAGAAGAAAGACGTGAAGAAGCACGTGAAGAAAGATGATAGAAAAGATGCGAGGAAGAACATGAAGAAATTATAGAGGAAAGGAGACAAGAAGAAATATGAATGTATAGGAACCTAAGAAGTATAAGAGAGACTCTCCCCTCGACCTGCAAGGTGAACAACATGAGCTCCATGTTCTCCCTAAACGTATCTTGAAAAAAAATTCTGTAGATGGAACAATTAATGCTAAAACACATATTAATTTGTTTTTACATGTTTTTGATTTCCATCTTGTTGAAAATGATGATGTGATCGTAAGGTTATTTCTCCAAAATTTGTCGGGACAAGATTATGAATGGTATACATCATTTCCCACGAGATCGATCGACTCATTTGATGATCTTGAAATGATGTTCTTGAACATGTTCTCTCCTCCAATCATGTATCATTCTCTTTTAACTAACTTCACTCAAATTTGTCTAAATAAAAATGAGAGGATAAGAGATTTCAATCTCAGGTTCAATAAAACATTGAATAAGATCCCTGAAGACAAAAGGACTAATGATCCAGTAACACTTGGTTGCTATAAAAATTCCATGCCACCTAATGTGAAGTTTGTTATTAGAGCTTCTCAAATTGATACTTTGGATGAAGTAATGATCAAAGGAATGGAGGTGGAATAAATCATGATTGAAAAAGCTGTTGAACCCAACATTATCCTTGGAAGAATACAAAGGAAGATGGATAACATAAACAATGTTGATCAAGGAGCAACTAGTTCAAAAAAGAATGAAGAGAAAAAGCCACGATCGGGTGAAAATCAAGCAATTGGTGGAGGATTATTTAAAGGAACTATCTCAGATGTGAATGAATATCTTGTTTCATCCTAGGAGACGAAGAAATGAATCGATATTGCACATATGAACAAAACCATTAGACAAATGAAAAATTAAATAAAAAGACTAAGAAAGAATGATAATTGCATGCCTAATCCAAGGATGTTGGTCCTAGAACAAAGAAGGAACTCTGCCCAAGAACAAAGAACAAGGTTTGAAAGTGATTACAATAAACAAATACAAAGGGTTCCCAGACATCCAATTCTGAATGCAATAGTATTCGATGAACCATAGAATGAACAAATGGTTGAGCCAGAAAATGATTATATATCAGAAGAAATTTTTGAATCTATAAAGAAGGATGGATGCAAGACATCCATGTACATATTTGAGGAAGGTGAATATGATCATGTCTCGCAAGAAAATGTTGTCCAAACATGGGCATTTGTAAAAAAGTCCAAGAATAAATACAATTTGAAAAAAGATAAAGAAAATGAGAAAGAGAAATACATGGAGAAAGAGAGTGACAAAAGTAGAGTAAACAACATAGAAGTCAAGAAGAAACAAAATATGCTCAATCCCCTTCAAATGATATATAATGTTTTTGATGATCCAATCAAGTTGAGAATTACTTTTCCTTTCAAAGATGTAGTAAAAATTCCTCAACAGAGGGAGAACATTCTAAAATTGTTGGAAGAATTGAAGTGGTTTTTGCAAACCTAAAGCAGAGTCGAAATACATCAATAGTGAAATTAAGAGGAAAAGTTTCACCGTTTTACATTTCAATAGAGAATCATGATGTTGCGCTCCATAATTGTCTAATAGAGACTAGTGCGACAAACAATATCATGCCTTTGGAAGTAATGGAGGCACTTGGCATGAGTTGTAGAAAATATTTTGAAACAGGAAAAAACATCTATGCAATTGATTCCAGGAAGGTACCAGCCTATGGAGAAATTAAGGACTTTTACGCCTGGATTACTGTTGTTCCCCATATCATTACAGTTTTCAATATCGTGGTGGTGGATCTTCCTCCAGCATACAGAGTTGTCCTTGGAAGAGACTGGTCTTCCATGATCGGTGGATATATAATGAATGATGAAAGTTGTATGATGTTACCCGATAAATATGGAGTAATGATCAAGGTTCCTCGTGAACATAGGAGTTCATTTTATTTCAAAAATAAAGATAGCGAACTGATGGAAGATTATATATATGTTGGTATTGAAAACTGTGCCATCTATCTGACTTGTA
>SNQJ01S0021575.1:58063-68917 GCA_010110895.2 Picea sitchensis
ATTTTCCTTTAATGAAATTTTAAAACAGAATGGTAACACAGTCGCAAGTTTTCATGCTTCGTATTCATGCTTTCAATCGTGAATGAAGCATAGACAAAAGCAATAGGGAAAAGCAACAACTTACAACTGTCATTTCAAAAATTTCTCACGAAGAGTAATAAAAATAAATGACCCTAGTTAGGCAGCTATATAGATCAATTAATTGATATAAAAAGTTAACAAATATGTTGAGCTTCCAACAAGTATGTAGGAAGGCATGGTGCTTTCACTAGTACTTAAAGTATAAGCTGAGGTAGAGGGGGTACCAGAACGTGTTTGGATAGATGGGTGTATTGGGGGTGTCGACGGTGGCCCACTGAGGGGCGGAGGAATAGCAACAGGGTATGGTTGTTGATAAGGGGGTGGGGGGTAATAAGAGGTTCCCTCATATGTCGACGGATATTGTGGTGTGCCATACATTGGTGGTGGTTGGGGTTGAGGACTGCGGTGTGTGGTATTACCAATCAATCTGTCTGCTGAGTGAGACATCTTGAGTTTTTCTTGACCGAATGGCATGGGTTTGGGGAGGTTAGGAAGTACTGTGTATAAGTACCCTAATTGTGAATAGATGAGGTCATATTGTTGAGCCTTACTGATGGCTTCCTCTTCAGATTGAGGGAAGGTGGAAGCTACATCTTTACCGAGGAGAGAGATAAGTGATCTGAGAAACCAGTCAAGAAACTGTTGTTTGGTGGTTTCATCTTTGCACAAACTACGTCATCTACGCCACTCGTGAATGTGATCAATGATATGTGTGGTTGAGGTTTGTTTGAAATTAGAGAGTATTTCAAGACCATTGTCATGGTGGATTAGTAATTGGAAGAAGGTCAAAAATTCTTTGGCCAAGGACTCAAAAGTCGCATGGGACCCCGATTTTTCGTCTACACACCATTTGGCGGATGGGCCAGTGAGTGTGCGTTGAAATAATCGTAGTCTGATGGAATCATCCATAATGTTGTTGGAAGATCACCATAGGTGGAAATTCATGACATGGTTGGCAAGGTCATCACCTACCTTTCCTTCAAATTTGGGGATGTCTGAAGGTAGTTTGGTAGGCATTGTGGGCCATGTAGGGTCATGCAATATAGGATCATTGGTGAGTTTGATTAGATCTGGTATGTTAAGAGAGGCCAAATATGGCATCTGTAGTGGGGGTGGAGGATTAGCTCCAGCCATGGTGTGAGTGTGTTGTGAACCTGACCCTTAAGGGGGACTAGGTGGGTTGGTACTTCCCCTTGAGAGGAAGTTGGCCTCCTGCTTCCGGGTAAAGGAGAGCGAGTGGACGGAGGACCTTGGGAAGTGGACCCAAGTAATGTGGAACCAAGCAAAGTTGATCCTAAGACAGTGGCACTCACAGGAGTGTGTGAAGGTGGTGTCGATGAGTTGGCAAGACTAGGAACTCCCCCTAAAATAGGAGGGAGGTTTAGTAAGCGTCTGGAACGATGGGGGTTATGTGGTCCCCTATGATGTCCGACTAGCTGAGTGGATGTATGCAAAATGTGATGAGAGAAAATAAACAAGAGCATTTGTTGCAAATTTTGAACTTTACACAATATATATATATATATATATATATATATATATATATCAAAATGTAATCAGAAGTGCATCATACATAAAGTGTTTTGAAAAAGAAGCATATATGTGGATAAGTGGGTTTCGTCTGCATGGGGAATCAAAGAAAACAAATACGCATGTCCTAAAAGACGTAACGTCCTTCCTCTCAAATGGCACTGAACCTTCCAATAGTACTCAACAGTGGGGTCTGAAGTCAGTGAAAGAGAAACTAGTGAAGGATGAAATAATCAGTTATAATGAGGGGTAAAGGGGGCATATCTCGAAAGAGCTGGGGATATTTCCCAATAGCCGCACAAAATCTGATCAAGGTGAAATTGCAGCCCACAAATGCCACCTGGGTAGATGTACTAAAATTTGGTCACTAGGTACCTTGGTTAAAGTGCGACATTTAGATTTTTGGCCTAAGAAATGGGTCATGGGTTGGATCCTGTCCAAGAGGTGGGTGCCTCAAGGGGGGATGCACAGAACAACCAGACCTCGGCCTTCAACCCTTCATGGGTATCTCCCTGCCTTATGGTGTTAGGAACACTTGACTTGGAGGATTTTCAGTTCCCTATTTGACAACTTCTATTGTTTTGACAATGTGAGAACCAAATAATGGGGAGTTATTTGGATGCCTATCCCCGAAATCATACCTAGACTAAAAAAATTATTTTGGCACCTCCTGTGGAGGAAAACTTAGTGAGTTTTTAGAAAAAATTTAGATGTAGTTGTTTTGAGATATTGGGGGTGTGAACCAACCTCATTGAAATTAAATGGGAGTGGATAGTTTCGTCAAGAAAAGGGTGGGGTGTTTCAGACTCCCTTTGGAGGAAACTTACTTTGACCTCCAAGTTTCAAGAAGAAACTATGTGAGTTATAAGTGACTTTTGTGTGTGAATGAGTGAAAGTGTACCAATGTTTTAATGAATTAGGTGTCACCTTGTTGCATGTGGACTTCGCTTGGTCTTTACAAGTGTTGATTACCTAATTAACTAAATGTCTTTGGTACAACCTTGCATAATTCAAAAGTCCCTAGGAAACTAACATGTGGAGATGTGGGTCCTTTACTATTACTTTAACTCCCTATTGTGATTTAATATACGAAAAGCTTTGAAACTATCCTAGATTGTGATCATGTGGGCATGTATGGGCCCATTACAAAACCTTTAAACTTCCCTAGTGGTTTACACTAAGAAAGTAAATTCAACACTATCCTATCTTTGTAGCATGTGAGCATGTATGGGCCCGTTACAATTTTAAGATGCGTTTGAAAAATAATCTAAGAGAAGTCCCAAGAGGGGTTGTTGTCCTCTCCTAAAGGTTTTAATCTTTTTAAGGGAGATGAAATTGTCCTACAATATTTTTCTGATTCTCAAGGTCGCTTGGAGGCGTGAGAGAAGAGCATACTAAGAAATTGTTATCCAACTTCTAGTCCCATTGCAAGTTTTATGTGATTTAGAAATGATTCCAATTTATACTTTTAGTCAAAGCAAGCCATCCATGTGGCAAAAATGAAAGTAAAAGAGGAAATAATGATTTTAAACCCCCTAAGTGCCTATGTGTTTTGACTAATCCCTTTATATGAAGAGGGAACTAAGTGTGGTGTAGCTTAAAACATGCATGAAATCACTTTTAAGAAGGCTATGGTCCTTCCCCAAGTCACAAAAAACCTTACAATGTGTAGTTTTATACACAGGTGCATGGGTCCCAGTGTAGACAGAGGTGCACTGAGCGCATGTGCGCAGACCGAAACAACTTCTTAGGCATAGGTTCACAGAGAAATACTGTGACTTAGGCGCATGTGCGCACGATGCATGTATGTGGGCCAAAAAACCCATGCACAACTGACACATGATCGTGAAAGAAAATTTTGGATGGAATTCTCTCAATTCAACTTGGAATTGGATGTTTTGTAGGTCAGCTTAGGCCGATTAATGCACCTTCAAGTTAAATAAACCAAAATAAGAGCTATAAAAACCAAAATGGGGTAGGAAATTGATACCTTTCCCCAGTGGAGTCGTCAATTTGTTGTGCCTCTTTCATCACCTTAGTGAGAAAAACAGAGGTGCTTGCAAGCTTAGTTGGGTTTGCTAAGTAGGACAGAGATAAGGAAAAGGGTTAGAGAAAGAAATATAAAAGAACAACTAAGAAATAAAATAACAACTAAACTAATGAACATAGGGACATAAGGACAAAATAAACAATAAGACCCATGTCACCAATGGTGAGGTTGATATTAGTGAAAGAAAACACCAAGAAGAAAGAGGACTATGAGTCCCTTCTTCCTCCAAGGGAGGGMTCTTGGACCCCCACAAATAAGCTCTTCTTACAACTTTGAATGAAAATGGTGAAAGAATTCTTTGCTAATCCACTCTAGGGGTGAGATGGATTGCCCAATGCAATGGTGCTAGTATACTCTTGATGAGAATAGAGGATTCCTCAAGAGAATAGTAGCAGCATAACTTTGCTATTGAATTCCTTAAAAAATGAAGTGCATCCATGGCCTTTTTATAGCATCTCTTTCAGGTATTGTGCAACCAGATTGTAGTGTGTAAAGAGGTTAATTAGGGCATTTTTAGGTCTTTGACCAGCCAACTAGTCGGACCCAGTCTAGATTTGAGTGTCAAATCAACTTGGAAGTTGAACCAGAAGTGGGTGGGAGGCTGACCACTCTCATAAATGCATCGTTCTCACATGTGCGTGGCTTTTTGCGACTACAGTCGTGCATCGGGTGCATGTGCGCTTTTCCTGCGTTTTTGTTTTGCGCATGTGCGTGCGCGCCCTATGTAGTCATAGCGCACTTTAATTTTGTCACTGGTTGTATAGTTTTTGACCCTTTGGAAATGTTTTTGTGGTAATTTTGGTCCATGGGTGTCCTCATAATTGTTTGGCGATGTTAAATTCTTATAACCATTTGCGGAAAAAATTTCAGTGATAACACAAAGATTAACACAAGACTCCCAAATCTTGTGTAACTATAGGAAATCCTACCACTGTCACCTTAGTAAGAAATCGACACGTTTTAGTTGTAGAAATTTAATGACAAAATCAGCATGCACTAAATTATGTCATACACTTAGCAACCTAGAGATAATTGTCATCTATGAAATCTAAAATGTATAAACCCACATTCAGAAAATTTTATGAGCAAAAATACACATTTCCAATCACTTTTGTAGTCGAATAAACACAATCAACAACAATCGCACATCCATGTAATACTCAGAAATTTATCCAACCAGTCAGGGAAAACCCCAATGCGGAGAAACCCAAAGAGAGAGAGAGATTTTATTAGCTTCAGGAAAGATATATCAGCAGCAAGATTACATTTAGCAACCAATAAAAAACCCCTTACAACACCCAAATTGTCCCTCCAAATATCTTCCTTGAAAAATGTGTCAAGTTTGTATTGTTGTACGACCCACACAGAAAAATAGCACCTCAAAAATTGTGCAAATATGTTGTTGTATGACCTATTCTATATGGATTCCCTTCAACAGCAAATATCCTCAAGATTCCTCAATTTACGTGTCTTCCTTACCTCGAAAAACATGCCCACTTCTTTGATGTACAGATCCATACGGTCTCCCACACAGAAATAAATTTCAGCCACTTCTAAACAGAAAATTTAATTGGAAAATGTGCCCCAACTTGTTGCCCTTTCCTCTCCTCCTCAAAGCTCTCTCGAAAATATCCCAATATCCTCTTCTCATTGTTTTCTTACACACTACATTATGCATGCTCTTATAATTCAAAAATGACCTTTCACCTTCCAAGTGTCTTTTCACTTTCTCCATCCCTAAATCCAAAGGCCAAGATCTAATTTTCCCTTTACATGATCAAGGGACACGATTCATTCCCTCCAAAATAAATCATTTAAAATATTAAAGTACAATTTCACTTTATAACATAAGTGTACTTTAATAAAAAGTCACTTTAATAAAAGAACCACTTTATCACAACTCTATAAAAACCCATTACAAAGTTAAGTGTCTAGTAGTGTAAGTACAAGTTTACTTCCACATACAAGACAAACATGTGGAGTACCTCCTGAGCTATAAAAGATAACACTCCCTATTATGAAAGGATGTACTCATTTCCATCACCGTCATCCAGTCCCATCACACTTTTCACAGTAGGAGCTCCCTTAGAACCTGGAGCCAACCCCAACACCTGCACAGAACGTGAACCAAAAGATCTTCTCCTAAAAGCCACCATGAACCCTGAGCTCCTAGGAGAATCCACTCCACCCTGAGCATCGATTCGATAACACCAGTTGAGCCTACTACCAATGTTAATAAAATACTCCCTCTCTTCTCTCGAAATGCAAGACTGAATCCTTGGGACCATCACACTCTCAGGAGCCTCTTTCTCCTCATCTGGCATTGAATCATAACCTGAAGTTTATCCTTGCAACATGTACAACGTATCCGCCCGATCACCAATCAGTTGTGGTTCAACGGGTTCCACTCCCTCCCTATAGATAAGTATGTGTCCCCTCTTGAACAATGTACAATATTCAACATCCTCCAAGGCTGAGACTGAGAGAAATTTAACCCTCAACCCTGGAACAAACAAAACTCCATCAAGCTCCAGGAATCCTCCATGCTCGAGTCAGAATCTAACCCTTCCAAATCCACGTACAACTCATGCCATATCACCTTCACTCTCCACCAATCGGTCAAGACCTGACTCTGTAATAATAAGGAATACTCGCCAAATCCTCATAATGTGACAAGAGGCTCCATTATCAACAACCCATCCAATATCACCCCCAACTCCGCCACTATCGACATTGGATACTAGAGTGACCAAAGAAAATTCCATATAAAACTTGGATGAAAATCCTCCATGGTTGGTGTAGTAGCTGTATTAGGCCCCCTCATGTTCCTTCTTCTTGTTCTTCCTCTCGGGACACTAAGAAGCAAGGTGCCCCAACTGGTTACAGTAGTAACATCTGACTTTACTCAATTCCCTCCCGAAATTCCCTTCCCTCTTCCCCTTTCCCTTTGCAACAAGAGAAACATCTTCATCATCTCCATCTATCTTTTTTCCACTGCTCTGAGATCCTTCCCGAATCTCCTCCTAAGTGAAATTGTTCCACAATCTTCTCTAATCTGGAATATGCTCATGACCCACCACACACTTCGCGAAGACTTCTCATTCCTTTGTGAAGCCTTTCAAGGCTATCTTGACCAACTTTGAATCTAATATGACCTCCCCAACTGCAGCCACCTTGCCTTTCACTTGAGCTACCTAAGTAAGATAAAAAGACACACTCTCCCCCTTACCCATCATGGTATCATGCAGTTTATCCTTCAAGGCCATCTTTCGGTTTTCATTCTTCGCCTTGTACAAATTTTTAAGTGCATCCCACATCTCTTTTGTTTTCTTCTACTCAACCAAGTGAGGGATAAGGTGGTCCTTCACCCCATCATGAATAATCCTATGATATTTTTCCTCCTTTACCTCTTGTAAATCCAAATCTATAGGGTATTTTGATGGAACAACAACTATGGTGTTGACAAAGCTCCAAATATTTTTCTCCCTGAGAATAGTCGACATCCTGACTTTCCATTGCAAATAGTTGGAAATCCCATCCAACTGATCCTCATACCTAATGAAAACAACCATCTCCCTATCAAATGTTCAATGGAAAATAAACAATCAAGCTTCCCCCTTCAAATCTTGCCCAAAAATCTCACTTCTCATTGTCACTCAAATCCCAAGCTCTGATACCATGTAGAAATTTAATGACAAAATCAGCATGCACTAAATTTTGTCATACACTAAGCAACCTAGATATAGTTTCCATCTATGAACTCTAGAATGTATAAACCCACATTCAGAAAATATTATGAGCAGAAATACACATTGTCAAGAACTTTGTAGCGGAATAAACACAATGAACAACAATCACACATCCATGTAATACTCATAAATTTAGGCAACCATCCAGGGAAAACCCCAATGCGGGGAAACCCAAAGAGAGAGATTTTATTAGCTTCAGGAAAGATATATCAGTAGCAAGATTACATTTAGCAACCAAGAGAAAACCACTTATAGCACCCAAATTGTCCCTCCAAAAATCTACCTTGAAAAATGTGTCAAGTCTGTATTGTTGTACAACCCACCCAAAAAAATAGCACCTCAAAAACTATGCCAATCTGTTGTTGTATGGCATGTTTTGTATGGATGCCCTTCAACAAAAAATATCCTCAAGCTGCCTTGATTTTCATGCTTTCCTTGCCTCGAAAAAAGTGCTCACTTCTATGTTTTACTGACTGTATGGATCCATACAATACGGCCTCCCACACAGCAATAAATTCCAACTACTTCTAAACAGAAAAGTTCCTTAGGAAATGTGCTCAGCTTGTTTCCTTTTCCTCTCCTCCTTAAAGCTCTCTCAAAAATATCTCAATCTCTTCTTTGATTTTTTTTCTTTCACACTACCCAATGCATTCTCTTATCATTCGAAAATGACCTTTCACCTTCCAAGTGTCTTTTCACCTTCCCCATCCCTAAATCCAAAGGCCAAGATCTAATCTTTCCTTTACATGATCAAGGGACATGATTCATTCCCTCCAAAATAAATCACTTAAAATATTAAAGTGCATTTTCACTTTATAACATAAGTGCACTTTATGAAATAAAATCACTTTAATATTAAAAGGTACACTTCATTAAAAAGTCACTTTAATAAAATAACCACGTTATCACAACTTTATAAAAACTCATTACAAAGTCAAGTGTCTAGTAGTGTAAGTACAAGGTTACTTTCACATACAATACAAAGGTGGATTACCTCCCGATCTATAAAAGCTGAAATTAGTGATGGAGGAGATCCACCACAGGGGAGGCTTCCCTGATGACTTTAAGGGATCAAAGTACCAAGAATTGTATCAAATCCTATCGCCCCCTCTCTTGGTCACCTAAGTCAAAGGTCTATGTCTATGAAATTGATGAGGTAGAAGATATTTTGGGTGCCCACCTAGAACAAGAACATGTTATATCATGTATATAATGATTTTCCAGTACCAATATGTAGTTTGTTGAAATTCCTGAAGTCAACCCTTGGTATTCTTTAATACCATGTTGAAATTATTCATGAGCGGAGTCAACCCTTGGTATGTACTAATACCATGTTGATATTTTACCAGTCTACTCAACACCAGACAATTAGCTCAAATAAAATCACTTTATATACTAAAATCACAACTGAGTAATCAACTAAACATGTGGAAGCATAAACAAGGAAACCAAATAAATCACACAAGAAAACCAAGATTTGTGTGTATAAACCCATGGAAAAACCTCAGAGGGAAAACAAGTTCAATGATTATTTTATTAAGGTCAAATTAGGGCTCCCGTAACAGGGAAATTGGACCACTGAGAGAATTATACACTACACACAAACTTGAAAACTCTTGTGTTGTTGTACAACCCTGTACCAGCACTTTTCCTGAGGCATCTGTGACTTGTCCTTCTGTGACCCACGGACATCTGCGATTTTCTCCAATGTGACCCATAGATATATGTGATTGTCTCCATTGTGACCCACAAATGTGTACGAAAATTGCATACAACCACTTATGTACAATGTTATGCTTTCCTCTAATATTTTTCCTTTGAAATCCACTTCCAGCTGCTTTTGTTCTCTCTCATGCTTGACTTGTATGACCTCTATATGGAAGTCTATCTCCACCTATCCAAGATCTTGAATAATAGTCCTTCGTGATCCAACCCTCTTTGCATTAACACTTGGATGAAATATCTTCACCCAACTGGTGAGATCTCCTCACTCATATGTAAGAAAAAGTCTTTCTTTGCTCTTAAACTCCTCATACTGGAAAAAATCCTTTGTTATCTCCAATCTTCGCATCTCACCAAAGAGCTCAATCTTGGAATCTCACCAAATATCCTCAACCTTATCATCTCACCAAAGGTCCCTTGCTCTTGGTATCTCACCAAGAGTCTCTCGATATTATAATATTACCAAATATCCTCACCTTGGTCTCTCACCAAGGTCCCTTTCTCTTGGTATCTCACCAAGAGTCTCCTGATCTTGGAATCTCACCAAATATCCTCACCTTGGTCTATCTCCAAGGTCCCTTACTCTTGGTATCTCACCAAGAGTCTCCCGATATTGGCATCTCACCAAATATCCTCACCTTGGTCTCTCACCAAGGTCCCTTTCTCTTTGCATTTCACCAAGAGTCTCCCGGCCTCGACCTCTCGTCAAGACTCCTGACTGTTTTGAATCCCTCAACACATGTGTTTTCCTCCTTCTCCAATCCTTTATTTTATAATCATGAGTTACAATTTATTTATAATCTCCAAAGTGATCTACGACTAATATTGCTTCTCACACCCACTTAATATTTAGATTACATGATGCATGCTAAGCATGTTCATTAAATAACTCAATTCACTAATAAATACAATTTTACTTTAATTAATTCCTTTTAACTAAAGTAAACTCAAGACTAGAAGATTCTTTGACGACTTCCACATCATAGACACATGTGAATGTGGAAGTATCTATCTGATGCTACCACAAACATCAACATAGTTAACACCCCATAAGACAATAGACAAATGAAAATTTATCAACGCTGGTAAAAACTCGCTGCAGTACAACATTTTATAACAACAATTATAGTTTCATAACAACGGCAAGTAAAATGGATCAGAATTGCATGAATTAAAAATTAATGCTTAGCACATATCCATAGATCAATATCCAATTCTTCCAATCAATTTCTAAGTATGTTAGCTTGTTATTAGAGTGATGTATGCAATAAATTAGAATGAATTAGATGGATGTATCAATATTTTGCAACAACTGTTAATGTTTATTCCATTATTATAGTTCTTTGCATTTCATTAGATAAGAGCATAATAAGAACAAGATCACTGAGAAATACACATTCACAAGAGACACAGCATTTATCCTGGGAAACCCTCTAGGGGAAGAAAACCCAACAAAAACTTCCTTATCATAAATGGCTTATACAATCTTCAAGAGATAACTCAAACCAATACAGAAAGTCCTCCCCAAGAGATGTGCCACCCTTCTTCTCCTTTCTCCAACTTCCAATTGCAGCTTGCCTCATAAGATAATGAGCAAGTGAAGTGTGTCTAAGAAGTGAGGTGCTAGCCTCTTATTTATATCAACCTGGAACATGTGAAAGGTCACCATCTGGCAGGGCCGACCTCTCACTCTGGGTGCGTAAACCCACCTTTAATTAATTC
>SNQJ01S0021575.1:86226-98632 GCA_010110895.2 Picea sitchensis
AAAAAAACATATCATAACAAAAAAACCCCAACTGGGTGACGTGTTTCTTCAAAAATATACATAAGTTCTGCAATCTAAATTAACATATCAGGAGTAAGAAAGATTCCAAACAAGTGTCCACAATGGGATATAGAAGTTCCCTGCTTGTTGACTCCCGTCGGAACCCCAACCTATAGTTAAACTTTAAAAAGAGAAAATATTCTCAAACTAGCTTGAAAAAAATAGACTGCAAACGCTGATCCAAAAAGGAAGCTGAAAATTAACATCTTTCTGCATATAAATTTTGCAAAATTCCTGTAAAAATGCCATACATCGAGAGCTGGATTGGCTCAAAATTGATGTCAAAGTTGTGGCCCTGGGCCTTCATTGAGTCGTAATAGGAAAAAAGTGGGCCATCTCTAAATTCCTTTATATGCCACTGCCCATGATCCATGAGAATACCCTTTTTAGAGAGTCCGTTGGCCTTTTTGTTCCTTTCCCTATAGACATGACAGATATAAAAATTTGAGTAAGTGTCCAAAATTAAAAATACTTCTTCAAGAAGAGGAAGAATTATGATATTTTGACATTTCTATGTTTTTCGAATCTAATTTATGATGACCATCGAGTCTCCAAAGATTTGCAGAGTGGATATCCCTTTTTCCCTGGAAAAAGTTAGTAACAATTTTAGAGTCATTAATTCAGTGAAATTGTTTGTTCCAGGGCCTAAACCCCATTTCATTTGGAAAATATGAGATTCTGATAAGTATAAAACTGCTCCACATCCACATAGCAGACCTTCATTTTGTGAGGCTCCATAAAAAAATTCCCATGATATTGAATGGTCTACTGATTCCTTCATTACTTGCCTTATTGTGGAACCATCCTTCCCTTGGGGGAAATGAGAGAGGATACTAAGGCTTTGGGCTGCAATAAGTTCAGGAATGGAAGATTTCTCTTTAAAAATACCAGACTTCCGAGACAACCACACACCCCAGTTAATGAGTAAAAGAAGAGATTTTATATTGTTGTTTTTGGGGCATAACCATTGTTTCGAAGCCTCTTCAATGGTTTTTCCTTGCCATTACAATATCGTTGAAGAGATGTTGATCATTCCAGCTAAATATGTTGTGAAAAAGGACAAGTGAGAGATAAATGAAGGCTAGTTTCTTCAACGCCCTTGCAAAGTGGGCACCATCCCAACCCTTCCAATCCTCTTAGCTTCATTTTGTCCTAGGTTGGAACCTTGTTTTTTTTATCAAACACCACATAATAAAATAGGATTTTAAGGGACACTTTATTTTCCATATTCCTTTCCACCACCAGGAAGGTTCCTATTGTAAAAAGTCTATGTTTATTTGGGTGTAGCCAACTTTTGGGGTTCACTGCCCTAGTGGATTGTGTTGCCAAACTAATTCGTCTTCCTTATCTATTTGTCAGATATGCCTTGTTTTAAGGGCTCTGATATAGCCATTCCATACCATGATATTTTCTTCATGTAACCCCAACTGTTGAGCCCCTTTCCATTCCTAGCCCCAAACTGTGGTTATGTCTCTATCTGTGATCTATGCCAGATGATGAAATCCCCTTTCATGGAGGAAGTTTATTAGTGGTTGAGGAAGAAGATGTGTCTTGTTACTGCCTGACCAAGGATCCTATCCTATTCCAACTTTGGTTCCTCTACCCACCCTCCAGGACAGTCCATTTCCCACCACTGAAAAAAAGTGTAAAAAGGCTTTCCAAATTATCGTGCAATTGTGTACTTCCTTTATAGGCCTTCTGATCCACTCCTCCACCGAATCTGGATTGATGTATTTTTGGGTACCCATCTTAGTCTATAGAATTTCATTGGTAATTAGCCTCCATCCAACTTTGGTGGCCATGGATTTTTAGAACCAGTAGATATTTTTCGATCCCCACCCCCCAAAAATATTTGGAGCTGCCAAAATTTCCCATTTGATCCATGGCATGACAAAATTTTCCTTTTGTCCTTCCCATATAAATTTGAAACAGATTCTCATAATTATTTCTAGCGTACCTTTTGGGACCCAAGCCAAAGAGATCAAGTAAACCATAATGGTTTCCAACATTGATTTAACTAAAACCAATCTCCCAGATCTGGAGATCCATCTAAAACTCCAGGACTTCAATATCTTTTCGAGTTTGGATATTAACCATTTCCAGTCCTCCTTTTTGTAGTTTTTGGGTTTAAATTGAAACCCAAGATATTTCAACCCTTCATCAAATGGCCTAGACTTAAAAGGGAAAAACTCCTTGTAAATTTCTACCTCCTCTTCCTCCATGAGGTGTGCTGACATGGTGGACTTTTTCCCATTTATTTGCATACTTGTAGCTCAGCTAAAAAGGTCAGAAATGGCTCTTAGCTTCTCCGCATCTCGTCTTAGTCCATTGCATAAAATCAACACATAATCCACAAATAAGAGGTGGGAGATCCTGAGGGTTGGGGATAAGGAAACTCCTATAAATTCTTCCCTATGAGATAAAAAATCCCCACAAAAACATTCGCGGACCACCCATCAGGACCTGTGCTCTTGTCCTTTTGAACGTTGTGCAAAATCTCTTTGAGTTCTTCTTCAATGACTTCCTCCATAAGGTTCCTTTTGTATTCCTCTACAATGAACCTTGGGAAAGAAAGAGCCATATGAACAATGGCATCCATTGTAACTCTTCCTTTGGTCAAGATTTTTTTTTTTAAATGTTGAGATCCCAACTGTGCTAGATCTTCAAATGAAGTTAACTGTCTTCCAGAGGAGTCCTTAAGACCCCAAATTATATTTGTAACCTCCCTCCCCTTTGCATATGCTTGGAAGAATTTGGTATTGTCATCCCCAATTTGCAGCCATAGGGCTTCGCTCTTTAGCCTCCATGCTACTTCTCTTGCTTCCAGTAAATGCCTTCATTCTTTTTCTAGGGAAATTAAGGCGTCTTTTTCTAGGGAAAACAAGGCCTATTTTTCTTCTATGGATGAGAATCCTATGTTAGAATAATGGGTGTGCTCGTTTAACCATAGACAATATATCAATATTGTCACCCAACCATAGGCACAAAGGCCACCCCTGAGCACCTTAACCTTGACAGAGAGAAGAATTTCGGTAGCAAAACAATATCCAACCAAGGCTAATGCACCAATCAAAGATAACCGAAGACCAAATAGAAAGTCTAAGCCAGAAACAAAAATACAGGTTACAGTAGCTGCAGCTACAACTACTCTCCAAATTTGCACACAACTGATTTTCTATAGTTGCGAGTGAGTGTGTTCCAAATGAGCTTTGGTGTCTTGTATTTATACTGCTCCTTCTTAGCTATATGAGCTGACTTCTCTTTCCGAAGGCTAAAAATATCAATATTAATTATTCTCTTTAGCTGACTTGTCTTCTAGGGTTATGTCCAAGGCTTTAGGGTTTCTCTTGCTTCCCAAAATATTCTAGTCTCGTCAATGGTTACAAGTGGAGGTTAATACCTCTAGTAGCTACCATAATATCAACACTCCCTCCTAGATAGGGAGTTATAAAAAGGAAATGCTCTTGAGCACAAATAGACCATTCAACGGATAGCATCAACATAGGCGCACATGCTATCTCATGATCAAATCATGAGCACCATCATCACTATCCAACTGGATAGTCTCCATGGAAATCATAACAATGCCATCCAATAGAACATTACTGTATCTATTCATAGTAATATACAACTACTATCTGGTGGTACACAACCACTCTCAGTAGCACACTGCTACTAACTAGTGACCCACAATCACTATCAGTGGATCACATCCACCACAATAGCATACAAATATAGTCTAGAGATATACCGTCTCCACAACAATCATATCATCTGATATCAATTTACATAAAAAATATCATGATATGAACTAAGTCATTTGGGTCATTCTTCCAACCACATCTGTGAGATCTAGAAGAGCATATGCCCTTAGAAAGTAAAACATCATCCATGGGATATCTGGACTATTCTTCCCAAGCATAGAAGAATAAATGTCACTAATTTCTGAGCCTGGACCATTCACCTAACTGGGCCATTCCTCTGGCACTAATCATAGTGCATCCTGTAGAGAATGAGTATGCCCTAGGGAATGCTTGTCCCTGATTGATGAACCTGGACCATTCACCTAACTGGGCCATTCCTTTGGCACTAATCATAGTGCAATATGGAGAGAATGAGTCTTCCCTAGGGAAAAACTGTCTGGACCATTTTCTAAGGAAATGAATGTCCTACACCAACCTCGAAAATTGACCATTCTTTGAAACTGCTCACAACTGTGAACTTCGAAAGAATGACTTCCCGATGAGGCAGACCATTCTACTTGACCACTACTCAGAGTGACTTCCAAGAAGAATGACTATCCTAGACCATTCCCCCACACTGGCCACAAGGGGAATCGTTGTATATAGTACATCAACAATCTATCAGACCATTTTCATTATGAAAATGATTGTCCGATCTAGACCATTTTCCGAACTGGAAAATACATGTCTGTTAGAAATCTCAAACTACTTTCTGGACTGGAAATAAACTGCCCAACCTGGACCATTTTCCAAACTGGAAAATGACTACCCATGAATCAATAATATGTATCGGTGATCCCTCCCAAACTGGGGAGCCTTCTTTTCCCTTTCAACTAAGGGAGTTATTTCCATGAGCCCCATATTGTCCCGTAAGTACGCAAACTTTATCCTGGACAAAGGCTTTGTCAGAATATCTTCTACCTTCTCATATGTGGAGATATACTGGAGTTTCACTTCTCCTTCCTAGAATTTATCATGAATAAAGTAGTATTTTATCTCAATATGTTTTGATCAGTCATGAAACACTGGGTGTTTTGATAGCCTCATACAAATTTGATTGTCACAGTATATTACGATCGAATCTGGTACCTGATCAAATAATCCAAAAATCATCTTCCACGGCCATAATGCTTTTGTACATGCCCCACATGTTGTGATATATTCTACTTCTGTTGTGCTGAGTGTGACAAACTTATGTTTCCTACTAGTCCATGATATCATAGCAGAGCCCAAACTAAAACACATCCCTGAAGTACTCCTTCTGTCTTCCGCACTCCCTGCCCAATCTAAATCTGTGAATCCTTGAAGTTGTATATCATTAGATGAAGTGTATCTTAAACCATAGTTTAGCATCCCACGAATATATCTTAGAACATGCTTTGCAACTATCCAATTCTCATGTCTGGGTTCCACCTGGAACTGGCTTAAGGTGTTTACAACAAAGCAAATATCTGGTCGAGTATTCACTAGATACATCAATGACCCAATCAATTTCCAATATAGGGATGGGTCTACTGGATCAAAATCTGAGTCTCTTACTTTTCTTATATATGTGGTCATAGCAGTGGCCATGGATTTGCAATCCATCATTCCAAATTTTTGAAGAATCTTCACCGCATACTTTTCTTGTCCAAGGAAGACTTAACCATGCTTCTACCATACTTCTAGTCCCAAGTAATAGTGCATGAGACCAATATCTTTCATATCGAACTCAGAGGCTAATTTATTTTTACACTTGGTGATGAGAGACTCTACACCTGTCAAGAATAAATCATCGACATACAACAATAGAATCATAGGTGAATTGTTCACAACCATGTAGTAGAGATTTGGATTTGCATGACTCTTAAAGAAACCACTTCTTACTAAGTAACTTTCTATTCTAGCATACCAAGCTCTTGGAGCTTGCTTGAGTCCATACATGGATTTCTTTAATCTGCAAACATGAGTGTCTCTGGAATGTACTTCAAAGCCTTGAGGTTGTTCAATGTATATTTCTTCTTCAATTGATCCATTGAAAAAAGTTGTCTTTACATCCATCTAATGTAGACTCCATCCCATGGAAGAAACAAGAGACATGATGGCTCTAATAGTAGTATATATGGCAACATGAGAAAAGGTTTTGTCACAATATTCTCCCTCCTTTTGGGAGAACCCTCTAGCTACGAACCTTGCTTGTATTTTTCCGCGCTTCCGTCTATTGCATGTTTGATCTTACAGACCCATTTTGAAGTTACCACTGATTTTTCCTTGGGTCTAGGCACAATTTCCCATATGCCATTTTTCATGATAAATTGGTGTTCTTCTGTCATGGCTTCTTTCTAATGTTTCTTCTGAGATGCTTCTTCAAATGTGGTGGGTTCTTCATTTATAAGTTGTGTCATACATGGTGCATAGATGGAGAATATTTTGGGCTTTTTTCTTTCTCTGAAGCTTCCACTTGGAGCTTTGAGTCTTTCTGCTTCTTGTAGAGTAGCTTCAAGCCAAGATGGGTGTTTTCTAGTTTTGGGTACAATGATTGATTTTATAGGTTCACATGGTTTCATCGGATGATCAAGTTGTTCTGGTTCTTCATTCTGACTTTCTGGAAGATATGTACTTTCTTCTTTGAGCTCTTCATATTCTTCTTCTTCCATGGATTCTTCTATAGATTTCTTGAAGGCCATCTTCTCATTGAAGGTTACATCTCTGCTGACTTTAATCTTATGTTGTTATGGAATATAGATTCTATAGGCTTTGGATCAGGAATGATTTTAGGGGATAAATTTTGCTCATGGGCTAATTTTCCAAGGTTTTTTCCAAAAACATATTCGTTATTCTAAAAATGATTTGCCCAATTTCTATAGCCCAATTTCTATAGGATAAAATCATTTTACCTTAAAAATCGCCAAAATTTTATATAAACTATATAAAATCCTTAGATATTTGAATATTTTTACAAAAATATCGCCAAACATTTTATAGTTGGAATATGAAGGATTAGTAAGATTCTCCAAGGTTTCTACATTTAAAAATAATTTTCCATCCTTAAAATCATCCTTGCTTTAGATGAATCACTATATCCAACAAATATGTCCTCCTTTCCTGAGGGTTCTAGTTTCTTCCTTTTATCCTTGGGGATATGAATGTAAAAAGGGCACCCAAAGATTCTTAAGTGTTCCACATCGGGTTTCTTTCTTGAGAAGGCTTCTTTTGGAGTCATATCCTTCAATATGCGGTGATGACTTTTGTTCTGAACATATATTGTTGTCATGGTTGTTTCTCCCCATAAATACATGGATAAACCTTGATCGTTCATTAGTGCCTTCACAATTTCTTCAGTGGATATATTCTTTCTTTCTGTTACACCATTTTGTTGAGGATTATGAAAAATGATTATCTCCCTCCTAATCCCTGCTGACTTGCAAAAGACAACAAATTCATTGGATGTGTATTCTCCTCCATTATCTGTTCTCAAAGTCTTGATTTTCTTGCTTGTGAGGTTTTCTATTTCTGCTTTGAATTCTTGAAACTCGCTGAAAAATTCGTCCTTTGTCTTCAAGAGATATAACCAAGTCTTTCTTGAGTAATCATCGATGAAGGTTACATAATAAAGAGAACCTCCTAGAGATTTTACTGGCATCAGAACACAAACATCTGAATGTATTAGATCTAGGATTTTCTTAGATATATTATTGCTACTTGAGAATGGATTCTTAATATTTTTACCAAGTGCACATCCTCTACAAATTCCTTCATGTGTAGACTGTAGTTCTGGTATTCCTTCAACCATTTTCTTGAGGAAAGGTAATGCTTGATAGTTAAGATGGGCATACCTTCTATGCCAAAGTTCACTGGGATTGATTTCTTCATGTATAAGAGCTTCATCATTTTTTTCTAGTAGTCTGTATAATCTTCCTTCACAAGTTCCAATAACGCTAGCATTCTCTATGCTGGAGTCTCTACACCAAGATAGTACTTCACCATCTACATAGACTATTCTATTTCCTTTGTCTTCTAGGCAAGCTATGGATACAAGGTTCTTTTATAAACCAAGTACATATAAGACATTACTCAAATGAACATTGTTACCTGATTTCAATTTGATGGAGGCTTGACCAATTCCTTCGACTGGATAGGTGTTCTTGTCTCCAAGTTCTACCTTGTAGGATGTCTTCTTTTCATTCAAACTGGAGAGTCTGACCTAGTCTCTTATCATATGCGTCGAAGTTCCAATGTCAATTATCCACATGTCATCTTCAAGAGTTCCTGTAAGAGCTTAATAGTGTAGATGATCTGTCTTTTCATTCATGATTTTTGTTGACTGATAGTTAGTCAAACTTTGACTTTGATTGGTCAAACGTTGACTTTAACCCAAAATCTCAACTTTGACGTTTTTTCCTTCTGAGAGTGCCAATAGGTGTGTTGGACTAAGGAACACTAGGATATCCTCTCCTTGAGTAAGGTGTTCCATCATAAGGTGTTGGGCAAAAGTTTTAGGGTTTGCAACTGCACCTGCTAGTAACCCTAGCGACACTGCTTCAATAACTACACCTGCTAGAAACCCTAGCGACAGTTCTTCAAGGAGTTTGATGATCTTATGGCTTAGCTTCCTTCCAGTGGTTAGACTGACTGAAGGAGGTGTGGGCCCATAACCTGTTAGAATAATGAGTGTGCTTGTTTAACCATAGACAATATATCAATATTTTCACCTAACCATATGCACAAAAGCCACCCCGAGCACCTTAACCTTGACAGAGAGAAGAATTACGGTAGAAAATAAATAGAAAACCAAGGCTAATGCACCAAACAAAGATAACCGAAGACCAAATAGAAAGTCCAAGTCAAAAAAACCGAAAATACAGGTTGTAGTAGCTACAACTGCAACGATTCTCCAAACTTGTGCACAACTGATTTTCTGCAGTTGCGAGTGAGTGTGTTCCAAATGAGCTATGGCGTCCTATATTTATACTACTCCTTCTTAGCTGTCTGGGCCGACTTCTCTTCCTAAGAGATAAAAATATCAATATTAATTATTCTCTTTAGCCAAATTGTCTTCTAGGGTTATGTCCAAGGTTTTAGGGTTTCTCTTGCTTCCCGAAATATTCTAGTCTCGTCAAAGGTTACAAGTGGAGGTTAATACCTCCCACAACTACCATAATATCAATAGCCTCCCCCCTCTATGTCATAGAGTCTCTGTAGTTCTGCCTTCGTGCTAACAAGCTCATGTTCGTCCTCTTGCTTCTTCTTTCTGACCCATTCAATCGTATATTTTTTAAAGTTTTTTAGGTTTTGAGTGAACTGGACCACTGTCCACTCTTCTTGATTTATGGGATTCCATAAATCCTTGACTAGATTGATGAAATCCTCCTCCTTCAACCAATATTTGAATTTAAAAGGGATCGTTGGTTTTCTTGTGTTGCCTGCAACTTCTAGGAAAATTGGGTAGTGATCAAATTCCCCTCCTAAACCCACCCATTGTCTGAAGAGGAGAGGGGATTCCACTCGAGAGGTTGAAATGAGAAAATCATCAAGTCTTTTTGCAATGTGCTCTTCCCCCAACCTCTTATTTCTCCAGGTTGGGTAGATTTTTGTGGGTGCGATGTATAATAGACCTGAATCTCCCAATTTGTGACAAAAGTAGTATGACTAGACATTTGCATGTGCTCTTTGGCCGTAGGATTCTGCCTCTTCCAGGGAGAAATTTAAGTTACCCCCCATAATGAGATTCATTTCTTTTGTAAAAGACTTGGATAGCAGGTTGTCCCAGAAAAGAATGTGATCTTGGGTTGGGCCATAAATATTGAGAATCGTGAACCTATTTCCAATATTTTCCACATCAATAGTCATGCCCAGCCCTAAATCGAACCCCCACGAATTTACAAGTTTGATAATACTTGTCCTCCAACCCATGGCCAGACCCCTTGAGCGACCTTTTGCATCCAACCCAAATAACTTCCACCCTTTAAAGAGGTTCTCTAGAAGAGGGACAACCAAAATTGCATCACCAAGTGTCTCTTGTAGCATCAAAATATCCGACTGAGAGTATTGCACCAGCCTGTGGAGGGTCAATTTATTTGAGGGGCTCACCACACCCCTATAGTTAAAAGATAACACTTTCATTTGGCACCCCCCTCCGGGGTTTGCACTACTCTAAGGGCCTCAGTGATGGAGAGTTGTTAGTTGACTTCCATGTCCATGACAACCCTAACCTGAACTTTCGAGAGGAAATATTTTCTCCCCCTCCCCTTATTGAAGGAGGAAGGAAAAGGGTTAAGCCCCAAACCCTCCAACTTGCGATTTAAATCTCTGACTACTGGTATGTGACAATTTCTCAACTGATAGCGCACTATGCTTTTCTCAGAGAGTAATGAGGAGTCTTGACTGGTGCTAGAAGGAGAAGATGGAGTCGGGACTGAGCAATGGGCTAAGGAGAGTTTTTCCAAGGGTGGTTCAGAGGGGGAAGGGACAAATGTGGAAGAGGGTACTGGGGAGAAAGGGATATTATTCAAAGAGCCAACCAGATTTTTTCCCAGAAAGGAAAATGACTAAAACAAAAAATTTAAAGGAGGGGACTGTGTAGGCATACCTATATGTGCCACTATTCCTTTCTCGATCCAACTCTCGGGAGATTTAGGGTAAGCTGTGGATATTCTCTTTGAACATGATTATGTTCCCAAACTTGAGGAAATGGTCACATCTTGGCACTGCAAAACCACCTTGAGGCCCTAAACCAAATTTCCACAGCCATTAGTCATCAATCTGCTCTGCTTTAAAGGCTGAGTGGGAGCAATCTTCCCCCACGAAATAAACCCTTTCTTTTTATTCCTTTCTTCGGTGGGTCCAATCCTCTTTTGTTTCATAGGGAGAGCACACTCAAAGACTCAATGACCATGTTTTTGGCATCTATGGCATTTGAAAGGGATGCCCTCGTAGTCCGAGTTTTGCAAAAACACTCTACTACCCCATGATAGTTCAACTTCCCCCAATAGCCCTTTTTTGAGATTTAGAGAGACCAATATACGGGCCATCGACATCCTTCCAGTGGTGCGAAAGGACATGTTTGCATCCAGGTATGTACCAAGAGTGTTTCCAATACTTTCAAAACCCTTCATGGTCCATAGTTCGAGGAGAAAACCATGAAGACGTACCCAAATGGGGACTTATCAATTTTTTCACGGCCAACATCGAAAAAAGGTGTCCATCTCTTTAATAGAAGCTATGTCGAGTCTATACACCAAGGGGATTTTAGGACCTTAGTTGCGTCCTTTGCATTCTAAAATTTGAGCATGAACCAACCTTTGGATAGGAGGTGGACAGAGGGTAAGGGGATATGCAAATCCATCCAAGACTTTGTGACCCTGCATCCCAATGGAATTGCTATATAGTATATGCTATAGTATATTAGACTTTACTACATTAATATATTAAGTTCTATTTTTAGTATTAATAAGTACCAATTTCCAATTGTATTAAAATCTACAAAAAAAACCTTATATTTGTCGAACAACTATAATATCAAAATAATTTATTTAGTTTTCCCTAATAATTATATGAATATATTTTCCTAGAATGAAATGGGGTGAGAGGGATGTAAACACGGAGTTTGGAAGTTGTACACGACCCTCAAATGGTTTTTTGTTTTTTTTGCTATAGAGGCAACAAGTCACTGCCCTATTTTCAGTCTAGGAGTCAAGGCATAGGACAACTGTCTCTTATTTTTAGATATTTTGAACACAGACCATGGTTTTTCTCTATATGTACTTCATGGTCTTACTTCCCATCTCACACAATTTGGATTAAGAAATTACTCTTTTGTTGCTAGTCTAGTTTACCTAGTGGCATGCCAACAACATAGACTATGTAATTTTTTCTCTGGTAATACAAAATTCTTCGGCTAACTTACAAAAAATAATAATTATATGAGAATATTTAATAAAACATGAAACTTTAATATCCATAAAGATTCAACTAGAAAATGAGAAACAAAATACATATATAAAATTTTAACATTGTAAAATTAAACTTTACATATATAAACTTAGAACATCTTCATAAATTTGATTGTTATGATTGGAAGAAAGATAAATAATGCTCTCATAATATGAAAATACAATAAAAAATAATGATTGGAAAAAAGATAAATAGTCCTACTCTTATAATATGAAAATACAATAAAAATAAATGATATGGTTGGTTCATAACAACAACAGAATGGAGCAAATGCTTGCCATTTATAGGGTGTTGATTTATTCGACATTCATGTTTAGTCTGGGATCAAAGGAAAACATACATGCATTAAATTGTTTTGATATCCACAACTATAAAGAGTATTATAATCTTTTTTATTTAAATAATTTTTGAAATAATATTTATGTCTATATTTTAGTCTTTATTTTATAGTGATATTTTCAATAAATATAATAAAAATATTTGCAATGCTCTAGTGGTGTAGATCAGTTAGTGATGAAGTGCACTGTTAAGGAAATCATTTATGTGAGTTCATTGGATGGAAAAATTGACATGTGTTGAATTTGGGGCATGTGTAGTTACACTTAGAGGTTATAGTGATAGCGGTCTGAATCAACCCCATGTCACATGAGTATGAGCCTATCCTAGTTGTT
>SNQJ01S0021576.1:26688-68571 GCA_010110895.2 Picea sitchensis
ATCGCGTGGTCCAGAGACTTGGTACTCCGGATGACTTGAGGAAGTGTTTCGGAAAAGAAGCGAAGTGTTGATCCCCCTGCTAGCTTGTGAGTTAGCCAAGGATCAAGCCCAGTCATTGGATTGGTTGGTGGATGGATATCCACCATAGATTTAGTAACATTGGATGCTATGATATATCGGAGAACTCAGGATGAATCTTATTGAGTTGGATCCACATGAAAGCCACGTGGCCCTGACCAATGAACACCCGAGGAACTTGGGAGAGGTATATATGCCATTTCTAAGCTTGGTTTTAATAATGGAGACCATTGTTGGAAAGTTCTGGATGAGCAGAATAGGATAGAGACCCTGAATGGAGGATCTGGGATAGTTTAAGGAAAACAAAATTATTATGCCCCACCCCTTAAAATAGCACCTAGGGGTCAAGTGTATTACAAATTGGTATGAGAGCATGACAACAATACTTGTCCTACTTGGGCTCGTGCAGGAGTCGTATGGAAATATTTTTGAAAAACTTTGAGGGGTAACACCCTATCTTACCCTATTCCTAAGAATCTTCATAAACCTCTACCAAAGACATGAATGAAACCTATTGTTGTTTATAGATGTTGGGAAATATGCACTATGTGTTGCTAGGGTTTCCATATAAAGAAGATGACTCCACTCAGCAATTGTACACATTGTTGTACAATCATTTTGTTTATGGGTACAATAATTGTTGGGAAGGTTTTTTCTAATCAAGATGATAAACGAAGCTATATAAATATAGAGTGATTGAGTGAGAAATCACAACAACCTCCCTTACTTGCTGGATAGGAAACTAATCTTCTAGAATTCTTGTGGGAGGAGGAGAGTGACCTCCGTCCCTGACTGTTGTTGAATAGAAGGAATAATTCTAGGAGTAATGGTCAAGATTGATCATGACCTGAAGATACTCTAGATTTCTGGATTAGGATACTTAGTAAGTAACATAATTCGAAATTGCATTGGGATTTAAGGGAATAGTCCAATTGTTATTAGACATTAAATTTTTTTTTTATGATTAAGGTAGAATGGTTGATTAAATGTTGATCATGAATGTGGTAAAGGAAGTGTTGGGGCACTTATAGAAGCCCAATGGGTCATATTTACATCCAGTGGTGGATGGTAGCCATACAGATATAGTTGGACCCTAGTGAAGGGAATCTAGAAAAGGATTTCCTTGATCGGAAGGTCTGCTGATCAAGACCATTTGGAAGCTAGATTGGTTGTTTTATCACCTTGAGAATGGTTATAATTGACCAGACTGTATTTATGAGTGGGAAATGTTTTCATGAAATTTGAGGCAAGAGTTTTTTTCTTTCTAGTTGTTATCGCATAGAAAGGGAAACATAGTTATGACTATGTCTGTTAAACTGCCAGGTGGATATCTTGTGAATGATTGCAAGCTCTCAACCGAGAGGGGAACTCAATGTTGATTTTCCCTATGAGGATTCTCATAAGGATGGCAGGAATATCCTTGGAGGAGGATCTGGAAGTCTGATATGTCCATGTGCATGTATGACATGGAAAGGGTGCAAGCAATGAGCTTGCATGATGAACATCTGGACTATGTGTGTTTATGCTTGAGTGCATGGATTTAATGCATTGTGAAGCTTCTTGATATGAATACTAATAGTAATAAAAGTTAGGTATGAATAATATTAAATGTGAAAGTGATGCACATGTATGATGTAAGCGTATAGGTATACTAAAGGCATGAGGTGACTTCCTAAATGAGTGAAATGAGAAACCAACATTGCACTTGCCAAGACTGAATGAATACCATGAATGCATGGTTGACTCCATTATGAAGAGTCATGAAATTTATGTTTTGAATGATAGCTTAAGGGGATTGTACTACATTTTCCCAGGAAAGGCCAGTATAAATAAATGAAAAATAAATGAGCGAGGATTCTCTGTTGTCATGATAAAAGGCAAATGATTCTACCTCCGAGGGTCACATGGGAATGATTTTGAACAATCATGAGTTTACTAATTTTAAAGTAGATATGTATGTAGGATGCGAAATATACCCATGACAACTACACACAGGCTTATTATTATGCATATGGTTAAGTACATCAAGGATGTAAGTTAACAAAACCAACATATGTGTGGATATATAATTTGGATCCAAGATGCATATTTATATTCCTTATGAAATATTTGGTACCCAACTAAAGCCAACTCAAGGTTGAGGCTATCAATGATAGTGAAGGATATTCAATAAGGAAGTTTCATACTGAAGGATTTCCACATGGAGGAACTGTGTGAGGACTCTATTAGGAGAACAAAGTCACAGCCTTATTGACTCTGAGGAGCTAGCATTGAGCTACAAGCTTGCATATGTATATATATATAATCACGGATTACATTTTTAAAAACATCATGTAATCAATAGAAGAATAATAATGAATTTTGAGCATTATGATAAGAAAATATGCTTGTATCTGAGGATACCTTGGTTCATGATTTAGGTATAGACAAAAATTTTCTAAAAAGCATGTTGATGTATCTGAGGGAGTTAGGATGGAGCCTAGGTACTCAAGAAAAAATGACTTATCCTAATAAAATTATATTGCATAGAAGGGGGGAGAACATAGAGATTGGAACACCACCTAAGAACCATGGTGTTTAAACAAATCCATAGGATTTAAAGAGCAGGTTTACAACTAATTTTAACTAAATTGAAAGGAGAATAAAACCCCTTAGGTATGATTAAAATGAATAAATGAGTATGTTTGAATGAATGGGATTGGTTGAATCCATGATTAATAAAATACAGTGAGGCCTTAGAAATAAATCAACTGGATTGAAAAGTCTAGGGCATTCTTAAATAAAGTGGGAAGAAGGCATAAATTTATTTTTTGAAATTATGTTTTCTCTGGAGACTGAGAAATTTAGTGCAGCTGACAGAAGTAAAAGGTTTGTACCATAGTGATAAGGGTTGTAGTTTTGAGGAAACAATTGAAATCCATTTGTGTTGCACTCATTTGAGGATAATGGTATGAAGTGCATAAGATATGCTAGGACATTTTGAAGATGTTTGTGAGTTTGAATGTTATTTGTGCATGCATTTGAGAAGCATGTACAACAAATGTAATTTATAGATATAGTGGTGTATACTGTATGTAGAGAATTGAGTACATTTGAGAGCTTGTTGCAGTGGGCAACATGAAACAAGGATGATAGCAAAAGGGTTGGAAATTTTGAAAGATTATTTGGGGGTTGTAAGATTATAAAAGCCTCCCAAAATTAGGGTAAAAATCTGAGAGAGAAGAAATTGTGTAATAGAACAGTTATAAAGATATTTGTTCTATGGGGACTATTAGAGGTATGAAGGATTTAGAGTAAGAACCCATATAGAAATATTTTGTCTTAGTGTTGGCATGAACACTGGGAATAAAGTTGTCTCTATTAGTCACCAGTAAGGTATGATTAGGAGAATTGAATGATAGGAAGGTGTGAACCTATATTAAAATAAATATTATTTGTAATCCATACAGGAATTTAACGAACTATTATGTCATGAATGCGTTGACCAATCAAGGAATGATTAAATGAATTCATGTGAAACCTTGAGTTTCATGAATGATGATTTAAGGTTGTGATCAATTCGGAGCAGAAAATATGGGTTTGCTAAAATAATAAATATGGACAAAGAATTCATATGGTAATAAGTTGGTTGATTCCAACACACCTTGGCGAGAGTGCCTAACCTAAAAAGTGATAACCTAAAATCAATGCAAGGATGCATGAACATGAATGTGACCACAAATTTTAATGAATGTGCCAACATTCGTTAAAGTCAATTGATGTTTGATTTTTCATTTTGAAAAGTTGATATACTTAATTGATGCATGTGTAAGGAATAAAATTTCATTTTTCTTGTATCATCAAATAGACAAAAGTGATTTGACTGTTAGCATACACAATTTGGGGTGTTTGTGATGAAGTTATAGGGACAATTGAAATACATGTGCACATGAAACCCCAACAATTTGTTTGGTTGATTGAAGTTGAGAAAGTCTTGGGAAGAAAGGATCTTGGATATGGTAGTTTTGTAAACCCATAAGGAAGATAGGTGTCTTTGTTGAGCCAATCTGCTATGGGAAGGAGAGTCCCATAGTGGTGGATCAGTTACGTATTGGAACATGTATGACACCAGTGGAATTTGGAAATATGTGGGTGACAAATTTACAAGAAAAATATGAATTTATAATTTATGATGATGTCTCATGAATTTTTGTATACTCCTGATACAAGTGAAAAAATATCGTCGAGAAGATAGATGAAGGATGTCAAGATAAAAAGCATGAAAAATGGCTATTGTGAGCCATGAGAACCTCATGTTAATCCATGATAAGCACAGGAATAGTATGTTGTTGAGGTAACAAAATTTGGGAGAGACCTTGGCGAGAGAATGTAGAGGATGCCTCAGCTGTAAATCAATGAAGTCTCTATGGAATTCTTCCCATGTGAGAAAAACTTGGCAAGGAAAGATAGATCACCAGAGGGACAGTATAGCAGAGAAGGGATACTGACTTGGGTCTAAAGGGGTGAGGTGATCACAAGGAGAACTCTGATAGTTCTTATGAAACTGTGGTTAGGTCATGCACAATAGAATATCAAGGAAAAATAGTTAACCAAGATGACAAGACAGTCATGAGGATGCAAATCTACGAACTTCACAGATAATTGTGTACTAGATTATGAGAATGTTCCTCTTAATTTTTGAACAATAGTAAAATATTTTCGCATGAAATTGTTATTAATATGCTTATTGTCAAATTGTGAAAGCGAGTACTTGAGAACCAAAATGCAGAAAGGACCTCAGAAAAAGTTCAAGACTTAATTGAATAGAAAAGCATAGCAGAGATGTTACTTGAGAAATAACTAGAGAATGATGTTCCTTACAAGGAGGAGGTGCAACACCCATGTTTCTAACTTGTAATTAATCATTTAATTAGTATTACCATGTTGTAGCATAGAACGATATAAATATGTGTGTTTGAATTTCTGATAAATGTCTCTAGGGGTGAAGCCTTGAAATTACTAATAAAATATATCTAGAGGAAAGGTGAGAGATGGTGGGGTTCATTGATTCAAAATATTAGAAATTCACTTTTTAACTAATATAATGAGCCTCTCGGATCAAAGGAAAGAAATCTGAGTCAATGAAAAGGACTAGTGGTTGAGGAAGAATAAAACCCCGTGAGGTGGAAAGATGATTAAAGAAGGTCAACCCATGAGTACCCACGGGGTCACGCAAACCCTAAGAGGCCCGGCCTAAGTTTCCCCTTCTAGCAGGAAGGGAATATGATGGAGGGATGTGCATGCAAAAGTAGAATAGATAGAACATAGGATGAGCAGGAGGGAGAGGGAAAGTATCTCCGATTGGATATTAAAACAGAACATCCCTTGAGCTTGATGTTGGGTGAGGAATTTATAAACCTCACCAAGACCACTTGACAAAAGAATCTTTAGAGAGTTTCTGAGAGAACATAACTTAAGCGGTTGAAATAGAGAATGAATCCACAGCCAAGCCTGAGAGTCCCCTGTGATATCATGGATTAGCATAGGGGCAGCTAGAGAATAAGAATGAATGACTTCTGAGCCTATGGTTTATGGTTGAAAAGTGCACTTAGATAGTCCGATTAGTTGGTTGCAGCCTTTGTAATAGATAAGTATTCTCCTTATCCTTTGTCATTTAACTATAATTGTAGATTAAAGTTGGATATTGTATGAATGTTCCTTGGATGTCCATATTTTAATAATGGTTATTTTTGTCCCACACTTACCAATCCAGGAGTGGATATGGGTGTACCCACCTTTTCAACTAACTAACGATTTTGACAATTTACTATTTTTACTAGTTTTAACTTAGGGAGGGCCATTTTGAGGGCCTAAAATGAAGGTTTTTCAGGATAAAACTCCTCCAGTGATATCTAAAGTAATTATTAATCCCTCAAAATGAATCTCTCGATGCCTTTTCCAATGGGCTATCCTATGCGCCTAAAGCGAAGGTCGATGCAAAGGGATTCTGACCCAGGAGATTTGATGTACTAGCACAGGGCCAGGGCCCTTGTGTTTGTCACTTCATCTCCTAGGTTTAGTTTTTTGGATGTATAGGGTTTTGGAATTCTTTTGGTAAAATTCCTCCCAAGATCCTCATTGTATTGATGTTCTTGCAAATGACAGATCATCAAATCTCTTCTCGGAGATAAGCCACTACCATTCCGACCAAACATTTATGCATTTTACAGTTCAAGCTTATTTCCTTATTGAATAGAAAACTAATTTTTCTTGTATCTACATTATTTGTGTTAATAACTTCATTATGTCGTATCCATTTAGATTCTCATAAAATCCGGATCACTTTAGTATACTTGATTGTGTATTTAAGCAAGTAAGAAATTATGTGTACATAAATGCTTGAGCTTTGTGATGGCTCACGTTAAAGTAAATGAATTATGAGTTCATCGACCTTGGATTTTATCTTACATATGCATGTCGGCGCTCAGTCATTCGAGTGTCCCTGGAGAAAGTATTTTTGTTAAGCTCAAAGAGGGCGGTGTGTCTTAATGCAAACTTTCTATGGTGGTGAGGCAGAAATCCTAAGTTATAAACTAGGGAGGCTTACAAGACATCCCTTAGTACATTATAACTCCTTATAATGTAGAAGGGGTGTATTTCCAGGACCCTTCATGCAGTGTGGTGAGGGCTCATTCTCCGTGGGGCTGGTCAAAAGAGTTAAGCGTGTAACCACGATAATCTTTGGAGGTCCCATATGATCAAGGCGTAGGCACCTTGTGCTAAGCTCAAAGCCTCGGGGATGTCAAACTTAATAACTATAAAAATGCCCAAGCGTTGGGCAGATCGTGATGGTCATTGATTCAAGGACACTTCGAGATTGTTCTTAACCGTTAGATCTAGGGGGTGGTCAGCCTAGAACCAACCAACTCCAAAAGGATGAATAAGTTTACCCCATGAAACCCTCGAAAAGTGAAGTTATGAAGTAGTGGAGGTTGTTAAACCAAGGGTTACATTGACCTACCTTGTCCATGGGAATCAAGAACTAGAAGGATGAAATTGATCTGAGTGGCGTGGTGTAGTGATGTCATCAGTGACATATTAAGTTTAATTCAAGTGTCACTCGATTCTCATTATCATATACCTATAAGACCCCATTGAATGTGACAGCTAGCTGTCACCCACGAGCTGCTCATCTCATCTGTTATGAACACACTTAGCCAAAGTGGACAGGTGAGAGTGACCAGAACTCACAGAGAATCTGGGAATTAGGAGACTCTGGAGGAATTGGGTATAGTATTGTAGAGATTCCATAAGGCCCGAAGTGTTGGATTTTATCCTATCCATTGGACCCGGGAGACACATGGCACTAGATCCACATACTCTAGAGGTTTGATACACCAGAAAGAAGAAGGAGAAAAAGGTTGAAGACTAAAGTTGCAAGTAACGAGGGATATCGAACCGTCCATAAATTTGGGAGACAGCGTTCAATAGATTATTAACTCTAGAGATTTAGGATTTGGTGCTTAGAAAATTCGAGCTCAAAATTGAGGAGGATATATATGAGTATTTTGTTGAAAAGGACGTGTGTCAGTGGATTGTGCAATCTGGAGCAATAACACTATGAAAGATTCAGTGTGTGGATTTTGAAAAAATCCAAATGCACGAAAATAGAGAGTAAATCAGCCATTGTGGGAGAGGCATGTGTCGACAAATATGGAGGTATAACCTACAGAGAAGTAAAGAGAGAGATTTGGGGAAACTCCACGAAGAGTCCCGAGAGCGAGAACATATCCAGATCATTATTCGTGAGACCAGGTGTTGTCGGTCTGCCACTCTTTGGAGCGATGGTACTCAGACGAGAGTTGAACAATGGAGGTCTGGAGAGGAAGTGACTCACATGAGAGGCAATTCATGAATTTCATCCTGAGTCATTAGTGAAGGAGGATCGTGTGAAAGATATGCCACTTGAGGAAAAGTCCTCAGGAAGAAGGAGTGGAGTTAGAAGAGCCAAAAGCTCTAAAAGCCTTGATGTGGGTTCATTTTGAGTCATTAAATTACGTGAGAGGAGGCCAGTGTCGATAAAATCCTTCAATTAGAAAGATAGCCACTTCGGGGAAAGTGTTGTTGTGTGGATCGAGTAATACCGAAGGCCGAAGTGTCACAGTTGATTGTGACCATTAATTAGCAGGGGCCCGATATTTCAAGAGATCTAATACTAGGAGGATTATCACTCCCTGGGGTTTGTGGCATTGGAGACTCACGGAACTCCCCAAAGTGCAAAGTCACAGAAGTAAATGAGTTGTCGAGGAGCTCTAAGGGCCACGTCAGTGAATCATGGTCTATAGGAACTTGGTACTCCACATATGACTTGGGGAGGGTGTTTTGGAAAAGCCAAGTGTCGATTTCCCTGTTAGCCTATGAGTTAGTCGAGGATCGAGTGCAGTCATTGTGTTGGTTGGTGGATGGATATCCACCATATATTTAGGAATGTTGGAAGCTCCAAGATGTCAGAAGGGCAGAATGAGTCTTATTGGGTTGGATCCCCATGTGGAATATTCCGTGGCCTCAACCAATGAACACTTGAGGAAATTGGGAGAGGTCTATCTGCCAGTTATGAGCTCGGTTTTGAGCATGGACAGGTGGTTGGAAATATCTGGGTGAGTAGAATGTGATAGAGACCTTGAATGGAGGATCTGAGATAGTTTAAATAAAATGAAATTATGATGCCCCACCCCTTAAAAATAGCACTAGAGTTTGGGTGTATTTTCTTGAGGGACCGAGAAGATTAGGAGCCAACTCCCCATTCGAATGATAAACAATATAAGCCTCAAGATTATTTTCCTTGTTTTGACATGAATCACATGATGGTATCTTTACCAGGCATCGATGTCTCTTATGTTCTACTCAATGGAGTGATTGAGACCCATGGTGTACGAGTGGTGCACCTCATTGTTGGCTAACATGAAGAGCCATTTGGCAGAATGAAAACAAGGTGGTAAAAGGAACTTCGGGTTCACTTCTATCTTGTGTGGGTACCTCTTCGAGCGAGTTCCAAGCTTGGGACCTAGAGTAGATATTATTACGTATTGAACCTAAATTCAGTCTAACAGCGGCAGGGTGGATGGGAGGTGATGAGGGTGCTTGAGGAGAGTGGAAGTGCCAACACCCTAAAATGATAATTATTCTTCTCATGGAGACAACAAGTCCTTACTTTGGATGAATACTCTTATCACGGATGCGATTTTAGAGAGTTAGAGCTTGCCATTACCACTAGGGATCGCCTACAGGGACATAGGTATATCAAATTTTTTAAATATTTCATTTTTGTATTTTTGTATAGGAGACAAAAAGAAAATATTTTTGAATAAATGTTAAGTACTAATTAGACATGTATGTGACATAGACATAGGTCCACAACGACCATATGGATATCCATGACATCGACGTATGGGTTGAGGATATGATATGGTAGGAGGAGACGTAGAGAGATTCCTCTAGAATGTGAAAGGAAACATGTCTCATTTGACACAAAGGATTCCAATAGTTGAGGTGGAAGATATATTGAGAGGATATATAGCGGCAAATTAGTAGAGTTCCCAAGTGCTTAGGTGTGACTCTTTCGATGTCTCACAAACTTCATATTTTTCTATCATGACACTTGCTCACGACACTGCAATTGTATATTTCATGATTACTGTATGATCATATGTATATCTATATTGAAATTGTTATCCCCAATTTTATTATATAAACATCATATTTTGAAATATATATAACATGGTTCTTTAGTTTACTTATGTTACAATGTGTACATTGGTAAGGAATGCTCTTTCCTTTAGTTGTGTGACAAATACCAATCTAAAAAAAAATTGAATTATGTATCGGATACATAATTAGAACTCCTAGGTATGTGATGATAAGTAATAGGAAATCATCTTGTCATTCCAAAATTCATACTAAGTAGGAATCATTAGGAGTAAGTGGGTCATGCATATGGTAACTTCATAATTTCAAGCCAGAACACACACTACTAAATGGGAGTCTAGGCAAACCTCCAAAGAGAAAATACCATGTGAAATGGAATGATTGCGTAAAATTTCTACTGTAATGATTATATTGTACATTATTCATTGATGGCCCTAGGCATATGCCACTGGAAGATTATGACCCTTGGTTGAGTAAACAACTGGTGAGGTGGGAATCAAGTTCTATGTGTGACAAGCGTACAGATGCATGAATCCTAAGTAAACCAAAGATTTAGTTGATATTCGAAGCCAAAGGCTTCGATAAGAAGATGAGATACAAAAAATAAAGGAAAATAAATATAACAAATTACGTTGTATACAAGGTTACACCCAAGCTTGGGGATCAATAGTAATATATTTTCAAATAGAGCCCATTCTAGGCTCAGCAACATGTTCCTTCATAATGTATAATTCATAGGCTCCACTTTTCTAGGAACCATTAAGCAGATATGGGACCATGCCACATGGGTTTGAACTTTCCCTCCCGATTGGTTCTTTGGTGATCATATGGGGACGGTCACCCCTCAATGTCTGGTGGGGATGGGCAGGACTTATCTTCTTGGACCTTGGAAATGTCTTTTATTCTGTAGTCAAGGCTGATGCAGTCTCGTAGCTACTCATCGGGATCTCTGGATGCAGTCATTCGAGATCAAGAAGTGTCGGAGTGAAACAAAATTTCCAATATAGAAGGATTTCACACATTCAATAGGTAAGATCAACTCCACACACACCATGTATAAGCTGGAAGGAAAAATCAGTGGTGAAAGTCTTGGTGAGGTTTGGTATGCCAAGAACGGAAGGTTCATAACATGATATGCAGGTCATTTTCTATAGGTGACATTTTTTATAAAAATAGTCTTGGGGAGACTTATTCATGGCCTCTGTTGTCCATTTTACTTTGGGGGTGGTAAGGGGAAGGAATGATCGTGTTTAAACCCTAGTTTAGATGTTATTTCTTCCATCATTTTTCATTTATAGAGAAGTGGTACATGCATGATGGGTTACAATGTGTACTGAGTTATGAACACACGGCTATGGTCTGATTATGAATACAAGAGAAATGATAGCCTTCCCATCGATTTTAACTGTAGGCATGGCCTCATAACACTTAGTAAAGTATTATATGGTCATGATAATGTGTTGATGTCCCCCAGTCGATGTTGGGTTGCAATCCATAAATTCCATCCCCCCACTTGAGGGTGAGAGGTGAGTGTGTGTGTTGTATGGAGGATGCCGAAGCGTTTGCAGTGTGAAGAATCTGGCGGTGGCATGCTTGTGCTTCAGCAATCTTTGAAATATGGGGGCCAAAATGGCATCACCACTACAAAATTTTGGGTTGTTACCCAGGCCGGATGGATGATACCACCATCCTTTTGTGGTGGTGGTTTAGAATGAACTTGGCTTTCTTGGTGAGGTTGAAACCAGTAGTGCAAGATGTTGTCTCCTCCTTGTGATACAAAGTGTTGCTAACAACAAGATAGCTCTTATCTTGGTATACATTATATATTTATTCAGTCATCTAGCGAGATGCTGAGAACTTCGGGAATTTGAAGATAGAGAAACTATCCCTGAACAAGGAATATGTGTTCATTTTCAAATGAATCAACATGAATAATATCCTTGTCTAATTGAGAGAAGTTGGATATAACTCTGCAAACATTGGTGATTTCTTATATTTCGCAGAAGCGAAATCGAGATGGAACTCTTGTAGCATGATAGTCCATTTATTGTACTTTCCCCTATGATATGCACGGTTAGGATGTATTAAAATGGATTGACATGAAACCACAATGAACTTTCAAAGAAATATATAATGTAAGTAACTATTGGAATACATAGACCCAAAGATAGATTTTCAGCAGTGATGAGAATATTTGACTCAAGGACCAACTAGATTTCATACTAGAGATAGTAAATGGAGTGCTCCTCACGAGGCTCATCATCCTCTTGAAACAAAAACATACCAATTGTCTCTTTGGATGTGGCGACATAAAGTAAGTAATCTATTGTAGTTAGGGGACGCTTGGTGAAATTCCGGATGCAAGTTCTTAAACATCCCGAAGGATTCATGGAGCTCCTCAGCCCTGGATAGGAAGAGTGTCCTTATGCAAGAGACATAGAAACCCTTAGTTATAAATATTAGCATAGTTCACACAGAGAGCTAGATGTAAAGTTATTTTCCCACAATAAACCATGAATTTTATTTGAATAGTCATTGGGGACATAATCAGTATTACTCAACCTTAATAGGATCTACCATGATCCTAGTCATAGAGACTAAAAATCCTAGAAGACTACCTGACCCTAATGACAAAGAATATACATTTGTGAGGGTTCAGCGATGAGATAATGGTGAAATATTCCAAAGACTAGTAGAAGGTGTTTAGGTATCCACTCTCTCATGGGAATGGCTCACAACAATATCATCAATGGGCTTTTGACTATAAGAAGCTTAAGATCTTGAAATCTGAAGGTCGTAACATGTTGAGCGGTTCTAACTCACGACATTTTAATCTTTGAGGAAAATGCTTCAGGTGTAATAGTCACTGAGAGAAAATAAATGTAAGTTTATTGGTCCTCAGGTTTAAACTGAATTTGTTTATATCCTGAAAAACCATCCAAAAATGAAAAACTTCACTTCCTTGCATAAATATGATCGATGAGGGGGTGTTGGGAAGTTATCTTTGATTGGATCACCAAAAATCCATGCACACCTGAGATGGTTCCTTGATTTTTTGGTATTCAGTAATGGGAGTTGAATTTTATTCAGTCAGAAGCTGGTAGATAAAATAACATTAAGTAGTTTTCTACCTCTTCCTTAATAGTAGGGCCTTCCTAGGATTGATAGCTCTAAGACGTTGTTGTAGGCAGGGCTTAACATCCGGGTAAGTTTTAATATCATGTTTGACAATTTGGGGGTTGATTCACTGTCTCTTCCTTGCCTGACCAAGTGAATACATCTCGAAATTCCATGAAGAGTTTGATGTAGATCAAAATTTCTTTTGAAAAATTTACATAGATGTGTACATTTAAATTTTTCGGGGATCTGAGGATATAGATTCAATTGTGATGAGGGGAATACTTCTCCATGTTTCCTTGACATTAAATTACGTGTGTATCAGAATTGGAGGCTAGGAGTTGTGACCAACTATCTCACTCAAAGTATATATAAAGTCATCTTGTTTGATTCTAGCAATATCTGGGAGAAAATAAGAGCGGTGATTCATGTCATCCCAAGGTTTTGTGGAACCGTTTCCTGACCAATGATATATTCATCCGAGAAGGAAAAGTGATATCATCGAGACCGTCATGTAATTTAATATGAAGAAGTGGACCACATAGGTTCTAGGATAAGATCCTCCTCGTCTGTATGCAAGGTAATACGATCTAGATTGGCAGAAGATTCAAGAAAAACTTGATACAATAACTTGTGATGGTGAAACTAGCCATTCGGAGAATGTGATTGAACTTCAAAGTACATGCGATGGAAATTTGGTTCAAGGTTGTTAAAATGAGATGTGAGGAAGGAACAAATGTCTCTGAGAGAAATGGGCCCCTCTTTGGGCATAAACATGGTGAATTGGTGCATTGAAGTCGAAGGTACCCATAAGATATGAATAAATTCTGACACTAATATTCTTAGTTTTCTCGTGAGAATTTTTTTATCATGGGGATCGTGATTGCTTGTATGCATTGGGAATATCATACGTAAAGGAAAAGTGGTCAATCATCACAATCTTCCCATCATAAGGAAAACAAATAGTGTGGAAGACAGGATGGTACAATTCTGCAGTCCATAGGAGTAAAGTCTAATTGCATCTAAGTAACAGAAGTTATATTGAGGGGTGCATCAACCACCTAGACATCCACCTCTAACATCTTCCCATGGACCGAGAAGGAAGGAACAATCTGTAGTAGGGAAGAGCAGCCCAGTCAAATCATTAACATGAGAGTGAAAGTGAGAAAGGAGTCCAGGAGAGTTGAAGTTTCCAACAGACCGAGGACATCACACATGTTGCAACAACTTCATCGACAACAGTATACTTGATGGTATACTTTGACTAACCCACGTGGATTTGGAATACCACCACATAGTAAGGAAAGCGAGGCTTCACATCTTTGACATAAACTTGATCACTTTTGATCCATAAGGATCTAGAGCTCCTAATGTAGATGAGTAAGAATTCCTCTGTAAAGGACACATCTAGAGTACCTCAAAGGAGCCTACATGCTTATAAAGGGGTTTGGCCCACGTCCTAAAAAATAGAGTAATTTTAGGCAGCTCTAGCATTAGGATTGTGAGTAGAGAGCTTGAGTACTCATTTCATAATCTGGGGGCTCTAGTTTTCAATCTGTAAGGGTGTCTCCAAAAGAGGAGGAGACTATAAAACCAATTATAATTATTAATGTAGAGAGCGCATGTCATTGAGACTAGGTGGCTATATTAATATCAGGCTAACCATATTGATGCACATAAATAGTCACCATATTATTATTAGATTGGTTTTTTTACTCCCTCTACATTTCCAGCATTGGGGAGCTCGAGGCCATGTGTTGGTTATGTGTAAAAGCATTAGTCAGCACGACAGGCAGTAGAGATAAAATCCTCGCATCTTTATTGGTTGGAGCATAAATGGGTTGAGGTGATCATGCAGCCACCAGATCTTGGGGAAACTTCACCTTCCTCCTTTCTTTATTTCCCTCACTTTCATTAGTATTCTTCTTCTCATTATTACCATTTCCTTGGGTTTATTATTATTCTTACCATCCCTACGATTATTATTACGTCCTTACTTCTTATACCTCCTTGTTGTTGGTTGCACCATTCATTGCTTTTAGTCGATGATTTCCACAGGCATACATTAAATGATTAGGTGGGATTAGAGGACACATATGAAGATGGACCTCATGTAGACTAGTTTATAGACAACTCTTTCAAATGGCTTGTCACCAATTCAACATATTTCACATTGAGAATCTCACAATGCAAACTGGTATGTGGTCTGAGATTTTGTCTAGGGTCATGTTGACGACCTCGGTGCGTTAGGAAGAATCTTGTATAACATCAGTGAAGAGCATATATAAGATCTAGCATTGGGATTAAAATAAAGCTTCTTCCTTAGAAGTATTTCTGGATGTAGAAACATCCTTTGAAATATAGAATGGGAGACTTAGGGAACCACTCTAGAAGGAATTTTGGGGGGTATGTAGGTATGATGAACCTCTTCATCTATGCCACTCTTGTGTGTGATATGAGATATGGGTGAAGCCTACCATCACGATAATTTCAGCGGGAAGTTGATGCCGATAAATTAGCAGACCAACAGTGGAGAGTGATTGAGGAAGACTAAAATCAATTGATTAACAATTTTGTATTTCCCCCTATGTAGCTTGATATACCATTTCATGGAAACCCCCAGCAAAGGAGTGCGTTGAAACAATATTAATCGAATAAAATTGTCATTAAGGGAATTTGAAGAGCACCATGGGTTAAAGGTGGTAAAGTGATCACCAGGATCGTCACTAGTCCTCCTCTCAAATTTTGGGATATCCGAAGGATTGGGGATGGAGGGATGTAGTGGATCATGATACCTGAGAGAAATTCATTAACAGACAATTTTTAGTAGAATTGAGCATAGCCGAGAAAAAGGTGAGGCGGGGTTGCGACATCTAGTCCCAAGCTCCCTGGAAATATTAAGGTTGAGGAATCACATCCCATCAGGGAGTTCTAAGTAATCACCATGGCCCTATCGAGGATTGAGACCCTCCTCTAAAATGAGGATTCATGAGGGTTGTTTGGGAGCGTTTCAGTGGGAATGTACTAATAGCAGGGGTTATAAAAATTGCCCTGGCCAGAGTGGCTACGGGACTGGGGTTCCCTAAAGGTGTGTGAACTGGATTGGGTGTGAATCCAAGGATAAGATTGGTTCATCATTTCAAACATGTTGAGTGGGGAATCGGCCACAAAGGAGGTGGGAGTGCCAAGGATAGCACATGGCGTGCTTATTCTCCATATTGATTTACCCCATCCCAGAGAAAAGCAGAGGGATTAGACTTGGGATTAAAGGGGAAATTCCTCAATGGTAAGAGTCATTTGAGGGACATGAGTGCCACCAAACAAGAATGGAGTGTGTGGAGGATTTGTACCTAGAGTCAAGTATTCGTACCTTTTGTTGGGCTGGATTTTTAAAACTACGATGTGAAATTCTACATAGCATAAGAAAAAGGAAATGACTAGAGGCGATGGGATGCCGGAAAATTTATATCACGGTGAGCGACAAGAGACCAAAAATTTATGTTTCTATAAATTTAGTATTCACTATAGGATGGGCATAGGTGATGATAGGCACCTACGACACTACAACCATTCTAGTTTGAAGGATTCGAAGGGGTATTATTAACTATAGTAGGTGTGGGAGTGGAGAATCCCAATATCTTGTTAGATATTGAGTACTCACCCTTATGATCACAAGTCGATAAATTGGAGGTGTGTGGCTGTGTTTGATAACTTTGCTCCTTTACAGGGCAAGGAATCAAAATGAGGTAGTGTAGCAACAAGGAAGAGAGAGACCCTCGAGGATTGGTGAAACTCCACAATGAATCAAGACTCAATATATAAAAAACAAATCTAAAACCAACTAAAATGTCGAAGATCACACAAAAAATAATCAAACAACCAATATGCATAAAAACAAGATAAAGTGGGTATACCTCCCCAATAGAGACTGAGAATCTCACTAAAGTGGAAGTGTCGAGAATCAATTATAAAGAGCCCTTGTGGGCTTAACAAACAGTCGATCAGATCCCCCCGGAGAGGTAATCCTACATAAAGGGTGTGTGTTGTCAGGCCATATCTAACCCGGTACTGGGAATAACCTTTGTAGCTTAACATGTGGGTACCAAATTCAAAACAGCTAAGCGATACAGTGCTTGATGCAGGAGAGCAGGTCATAATTAGGGTCCACTTGGTATGGGAAGGGGTAACAAAGCACATGAGTAGCAGAAGCACCACCTCTCACCGGTGAGTACACTATCAAGATCTCGATATACTAATAGATCCCTAGAAATATATAAGACACTAAGAAGGTATTGGGGATATCCCTTCAGCCTCAGCAACCTCATCCCTTAGCTTTGGTGTGGCGGGAGCCTTGTGATATTACCAATTATACATTGGATTTCTCCACTCCTGGTCAAACACATGTGTTGATTTAATAGCTTGGAGAAATTTACTCACAAAATCCTATTCCAAGATACAAATCTTAAGCTGGTTTGTGCACCTAGAAAATAAAATGGTTAATAATCAATTTTAAATTATAGCATTACTTTTGGTGGCCTTGGTCAAAATGTAATGTGGTATATGGAGGGTCAAGGATCATGGATCGTGTAACGCGACATGGAAACCCGACTTCATTTTTAATTTTGGCACAAATCCTAATGTTCGTGGGTTGTAGTGGTGCAACCTCATTTGTCATGTTATTATTATTATGGGTAGAGCATATGTGTGTGAAATAATGTTTTTGGCTCTTGGTTGCAAGGGACTGCTTGAAGTTTCATGGGAAATGGAAAAGGGATCCTGCATTTTAGTTTATAGAGTGAGACAAATATTTCATAACACTTCTTACATAACTCTTTGAATTCATTCCATAAATTCTCCATATTATCTTCCCTCAACACCATTATTTTCTTCTATGTGATTTTCTACCATATCCATAAACTATTTAAATTTATCAAATGCTTCAAAATTTATTCTAAAGAAAATGACAAATCCATGTGACATAGAAATTATCTGAATGAGCAGAAATACTGTATTTGCCTGGTGATGCTGGGACTGGGTATGGGTCACCAAAGGCATCATTGTCAATCTGTGTCCTTTGTATGGCATGGGTAGAATCCTACTTGATTATTTTACTACCATATATACAATGTTCATAGAAATCAAAATCGAGTGCAATTAGACATTCCTTCAACCATATCTTTACTATGTATTGTTAGGAGGCCATTTTATCAATATGTCCCAGTCTTTGATGCCACAACATGGTATTATTTCCAGGGATTGTATGGATCCTATCTTATTTATTTCTATGCTTAGGGACAATATAACTATTACACCCATCCGATTATAAGTGCTTACCGATAACTTGTATAGAGTTCCTCCCCTCTCATCAATATACGTTGCTCCATTCATATTTGCAACTTCCCTTTTCCCAATAAAGTATTGTGACTCCTACATAATCCATCACCCTTACAATATGGAAGCTCTTGTATAGATATGGAGATATTACAAAACTCTAGGAGAGTTCTAATCCTTCCTCTTCAGCAAAAAAAATTAACTATTCCATGTCCCATGATTTTGAACTTTTAAGGTCATCTCCCTAGGGATATCACCACCATCGTATTTTTCATATTCCTAGAACCACTCCACATGGGGAGTCATATGAAAGGATGCACATGATTGATCATATATCCCACAATTTACATGTGTAGTTGTAGATGCCATGTAAACATCACGATCTTCTTTTGTGGAGGTTTGGACCTCTATGGAAGAGACATAAAAAAAAGCTTTCTTTATCAACATTATTGAACTTGGAATCTTTCTTATAATGCCCAATTTTAACACACTTCCAACATTTCCTACGAATTTTTCCTGGAGATTTAGATCTATTTATTCCTATCTTGGGGATGACCTCTTACATATAAATCATTTGTGCTATGATTGTCGTTTCTTTTCCACCTCATCTCTTCCAATAACAAAGGAAGCAACTACTTCCTCACACTTCAATGTAGATTTAGTGGTACAACCAAATTATCCTAGGATTCTGAAAAAGAACATAAAAAATGCTTACATGTATTTTCTTCTTCAATGTAATAATACATGAACAAGTTGACTTACACTAGAGTATTGAAGGCATTTAGATTCTCTATCACAAAATATACATCTTCTCTGAAACAACTTGTTTGCAGGGGTTTTGATTGATACAAATTCCCCCAACTTTTCCCATAGCTCTCCCTTGGATGTATATTCTCGACACTGTTTAGTAACATTGAATCTACGGTGAAATTAGAATCCACTCCCTACTCTTCTATCTAGCTTCTCCCAATCTTCTTTCAACATATTAGTAGATTGAGTACTGGTGTTTTGTGTGCTAGTAGATTGTCTGCCAATGGTTTGTTATGCAGTGGGGTATTTTGAACAGGTTGTGTGCTAGGATCCACAGTGATCCATTGTTATTTGTATACTCAGAATATCAATGTATTCAGACATATCATTCCACTTTCAACGTATGAACCACCATTGTAAATATCCCACTAAACCTAGATTTATCACAAACCCAATATAAAATAGATCTATCAGGATCAGGGCTAAACCCTCAACAACAAAGGTGCCCCTAAATCCAATTGTGTTTGTGATGCCACATGTGGTTTTGAGACCTCTGAAATTAGAAACCATTGCATACACAAATTCTTAGGAAAATGAAATTAATCAATGTCTCATACTCATAGTACACATAGATTTACTCTAGAGCCATAGCTGGGAGAAACCAACCTTCCTTAGTGTCACGCACATCAACTAGCTTCGTTGTATTAATTTTTTGCCATTTGCAGTACAATATATGCAATGTTTTTATGTGTTTATGGAAGCTACCGAAACCCTAATCCCTTTATCTAGGATTAATTTACAAATCAACTACGGACTAGTGAAAAGCGATAAAGGTGGAGAAAATGACCCCCAAAAAATGGGGCCATTTCCCACAGAGCTGAAACTTTGCTTAAAATGGGGGGGATCCTGTGACCCCCCTCTATCACATCCAACACCTAGATATCATAAGAAGGTAATAATAAAACAAGAAGGTGAATTCATGCTAAGGAGCTTGAACAACCTATACAAGACCCTGATATGGATCTCCATACATTACGTACTAATGAAAGATCTCATGGAAGTTAATCTCTCTAATTATATGGTACATTCCACCCTGGTGGTAATGATTGTCATGGAAGGTATAATTTAGGTATGGAAATTCCCCTTGGCCCATTCTCTCTTTGCGTTTTGGTTGTTGGTTGATTGTGAACTCTCACCAAACCTTTTCTATGTTCCTTTTCATTCTCCCCCTAGTTTGTTCTTATTCTTTCTAGAAAATCTCTAATGGCTCCATGAGTATCACACATTAAGAAAAATCTGATTTGTCAAACCCATGCTACCATGGATGTTGTCATTGCAGATTAAGAAAAATCTGATTTGTCAAACCCATGCTACCATGGATGTTGTCATTGCAGCTGAATTTTGTGTTGAGTCGGTTCCACAAGAGGTTCAGGAAGCCATGCCCAACCTGGAATGAGGTGTCAGGATTATTTTTGAGGCTCGAGACAATGAGGAATTCGACGCTAAAGAGGGTAATATCATCCCTGAAATGGGTTTCACTCGTACTAGAGAATCAAATTTTTATAGAACCTTGGAGCTGTATTGACACACGAAAACCTTGGTCGCTCAGGGAATGCTTCCCAAGGACCAGGATTACAGTCAATTCAAATGGAGATTAGAATAAATCAAGGAAAAAAAATTGTTTGTTGATCATGATGGTGTTCTGGTTAGTCAAGAAGCACGAGGTTTTGTTCCAACTCCCAGGGGAAGGCCTTCAACCGCATATAACTTCTATGGATAGAGGTCACATGGCTAGTACTTTTGCATGTTCTCTCTGGGTGCCTCATTTTCATGTCTAACAAGGATCTCTCTAGTCTACCCACTAGGGATATTTTATTTTATGATACATATGATCACAGGTCTAGGTTTTTTTTTTTTTTTTTTCTATCTGTTAGCTAGCTTCAGAGACTATAGGCTATTTACAACTTTGACCAATTTCGATTTTTCTTTAATTTTGGTATCCTTCTTTGGGAAGGAAAATAGTTATGGGTTCATTGGGTTTATTCACAGGTTCCTGGGATTATGTTTTGAAAAATATGCTACCATATGGACTCTTAAGGACATAAGAAATTTATGTACAAACTATGAATAGTTAGCAGAATGCTTATACTTATCTACACAAAAAAAATTATGTTTTATTATTTGTCTAGATTTTAGAAGTACCATCATATCCCGATTCACTTGTGTATAATTTATTTAGTGGAAATAGGAATATTAAGGTAGGGTAAATGGTGGTTTAATGGCATAGAACATGGGCTCTTATTCTTATATGTTTGTTTTCTTTATGCAAACAAAAGAGGAAAGGAAAGATTTTGATTTCCTTGCTTTTCCTCCCCATTGGGTTAGCATTGTATGGCTTGTTGAGAATCAAGTTAGTGTTTCTAAGGAATTGGTGGAGAGGAATTGGCTTAGTATGGATTTTTATGGAAAAATCGGTAAGTGAGGACACAAACAGATCTCCCTAGTTTCACCCCAAAAATAGAACAAAACAAGATAGAATATAAAACTTTCCCTAAGTTTTAATTATCAAGCATTCTAACTAACAAGAGATAAATGACATACCTTTTAAATGTCACTTTTCCTTACTAGTTTCATCCTCACTTGATTCCAAGGCTTATGGGATGTTGAACCTGTAAAAAGACATAAGCAAACGAAGTGAAAGAAACAATGTATACTTAACAAAACCTATGTATGTGATCAAGGAGTCATACAATAAAATAAGAACAATTTTATGGGAAAGAAATATATTACTGTATTAGAAATATGAAAAGGAGAATACAAGCGATGCCTTGATGTTGTAGAGTCCCTTCCAATTGTTCCTTTCTTCCCACATATTTTTTCTCCAAGGATTCTAAGACTCTAGATATGACAATTACTTATGATCACATCTTGACAAAGTGAAGCTCAAAGCCAAAATAGGCCCAAACATTCCATATGAACTAGCTATAGTTATAGCTAATCAAAACTCTTCGCTAGACTAATATATCATAAAATGACCCAAAAAACTAACTTTCCCATGAGAACTCCACTCCTTTTATAATCTGAAAAGGATAGGGTGAGGAGGTTAGGATGGTACCATGAGATCAGGGATGCAACTCATATCCAAATCGATCAGAGGCCACCCCACCCTCGAAGCTTCTATTCTAGAAGCTTCTTCTTTTTTTCATATGGGAGATCGTCACACCCTTAACACTGAGAAAAATATGAAAATGTCATAGGCCACTGTGGTTCAAACTGCATCAATCCTAGATCGTTTCACCCTTAACACTGATAAAGGTGCGATGATCCTTCTTTACAAGGTTTTTTACAAAGGAAAATATAATTTCATCTCTCTGGAAAATTTCATCTTCATTCTTCTTTAGGGATTAAGGAAATTGATCCTTCTAAAGACAAAGGATAGGTGTACATCATTAATGGTCATAAGGGTGAAAACAATAATGTGTATTAGTAATCCCCCTAAAGTATGAATTTAGAACAAAGTAATAGCTGAAATACTTTGTTGAGCGTGTGTTGGGAACAAGGAACACGTCGGTCAGAAACCTGTCAACAAACAAAGAAATACAGTACAATAATATATCATCATTGAGTTATGCATTCCCATACTCATAATACAAATGAATCAAAGCATGAATTCTTATGTGCAAAGATCCATGTCAAGTAAGATAGGTCATGGCCACCAAACATACACTGTGGATCCATGCAAATATGACTCAAATATGAAAATAGACACCAAAAATACACTGTGGATATATTTGTTAAAGACTCAAATTTGAACATAGCCAAGATACATACATTGTGGATCTATGCAACAGTACAATCTGAATATACTCAAATGCAACCTAAATCTATCAGAAAATATTCAGGGTCTTCATCTCCACAACTCTATAGTATGAATCTAACCCTGTGAATACATGTGTTGAAGTCGAAAATGGTAGAAACCACTTGATTATCGGTCATTAGTGAATATCATTAACAAGTGCGATGGAAATCACCATTAATGTCAATGACTCCCAAGGTACACTAGTACAATCCAACAGGTGCAAATTTGTGACCTGAAGTCGAACACTCAGTGGAATCTCCCGATCAGGGCTCAATAATGAAAAAACATTGTCAAAAGTGAGCAAACCTGCCATTAAGGCATGCAAGTTCCAAGGTACCAATTATTTTCTAAGTATAATTCCTGGATAATGAGTTGAAGTCGACAGGAAAAGACTCGTCATAGGAGGGTCTTAATGTAACCCCCAACAATGACACGAAACATGTAACAATATTGGATGTAGATCAAAGTAACAAGTGATTAAGGAATGACTCAAGGATGGCCAACACAATATAAGGATTAAGGACTGTAGAAATGGTCGACACAATAGAAGGCTTTTCGGGTTGAACTTCTCTTTGAACATATTAACAACACGACAACTTTCTTGGAAACACTGACTCAACAACAGGGATCATAGACAAATTTTTAATCTTATAAATGAGTATGATAAATATACAAGTGGATTTTCCAACATAGACACAAAGTGAGTGAAAGGGTGTCATGTTCAAAAGCGACTTTTCCATAGAATACAATTTTCCACGACCATTTCTGGGGAGTATCTATTTATTTTTATACAAGCTTGAGGAGGATAACATATTCTTGAATTGTAAGCTCATCCTTTAGATGATTCCCTCTTAGTATGTTTAATGAACCCTAGGAAGGAGTGGTTCAGTCCCATATGGTCCTTTTGATGTTTGTTTTACAAGTCCAAAGAAAGTAAACTCAGTGGTCTTTTCATATTTATGGAGTTTGAAAAGAACTTAAAGAGGACTCCATAACTTATTATAATAATGCTTGATTAGAGTGTTCCTTTTTTGTAAAGTAGTCTAATGAGACTGAAAAAGAGATAAACTACCACTCAACAAATGTTCATTCTAATTCAATTTAACGAGCGTTAAAGACAACAAGATCGCTCGACAATATTTTCATATTTAGAGAGTATGAAAAGAGATTAAAGAGAACTCCAGGGGGTTCCTTTTTGATATAAAATTTACGAGTCTGAAAAGGTGATAAAGTATACTCGGTGACATTATCAGGTATTTACTATTAGATTTTCAATGAGATATGGCTCATGTATCTTCTTTAAATTTTATGTTTAACTATAACTTGAACCATAACTACTACAACAAACCAAGATCACAAGAAGAATAACCATGCATAAGAACACAAGAAGTATCCTAGAAAACCCTTCTCAAAAAGGGAAGAAAAACCAACCAAACCTTTGCTATATTCCTCAAAAGAAAGACCTCCCACACCATCACCAAACCTAGCACACAAGAGGGTGTTGTAATTCTCATAATTTCAGACCACAACTTCTGAAATCATGAGATGACACAATGGTAAGTATGTTTCCTCAATGGGGATTCACCTTTATTTATATAAGAATTTTCACATAAAATGATGTGTATTTTGGCATAATAGGGCTGACCTCAATCAATCAAAATATAATTAATAATTACCATATTAATTATATTTTATATTAAGGCGGAGTCAACATGTACCCTTTACATTACAAATAGGGTTACAGGTAAGTCTAACTCTTAAACATTATAGCAAGGGATCGCATACACCCACTAGTGCGCAACCACTAGGGGCACATCCATAGGGATTTACATATCTCTATCTCACTATGTCTCACAGGAGAACCACACCCACTAGTGCTCAACCACTAGGATCATGTTCACCTATGCTCATCCATAGGCACGTCCACTCAACAAATATTCTTTCCCACTGTATTACACATGTGAGTCATTTGGATTTCATCATCTAAAATATATTCTCATAGGATGCTAATACATCCACTTTATCTCTGTCTCATAACGATGCACCCAACTCATGGGAATTCACACAGTCACCCTATGATCAGCCACAGGAACATCCAACTCAACATATTTCTTTTCTCACTACATTCCACAGGAGAATCATCTGAAGTTCTTCTCAACTCTCTATAAGGAGGAGTCCATCACTACATTCCAATTTTGTCTTAGATAGGAACCACACACCCATCTCAGGGGCTCTCTTTGTGTTCTGTAGGATGTCTCACACAATTTTAATCATCAAAACTCCCTCTCAACTAGGGAGGAATTCTCCATCAGTCCAAGTCTCGCACGAAAGTACTCGAACTTTGTCTTGGTTGTAGTTATCAACAACCCCTCTCAACTAGGGAGGTATTCTTCACCAAGTCATTTTGGTGAATATGTCTACAAAATTTTCATGTGTAGGAAGGTATTGCATATGTACTTCTTTCCTCTGCATCATGTCTCTAAAAATAATATTTTATATCAATGTTTTTCGATCTATCATGAAACACAGGTTTATCAAAGAGCTTCATAGAACTCTGGTTATAATCATAGGATCCATCTCATGATCAAGTAAATCTGTCAGAGGCTTATGAAACCACACTGCTTCACACACTCAATGATATATAATCTTCTTCTATGGTACTCAAGGCCACAGAGATTTGTTTCTTGTTGCACCATGAAATCATGGAAAACAACAATCGGATGTGCTCTTCTAGTCCACTGTACTTTCTGTCCATTCTGCATATCCCTACAAACTCAAGTCTTCACTGGAGGCATATCTCAGGTCATATATAATTGTGCCTCGCATATATCTCAATACATGTTTTGTTGTTTTCCAGTGAGTATTTCTTGGTTGACTCATGGAATGACTAAGTACATTCACTGCATGGCATGGATCAAGTCCGGTGTTAACCAGATACATTAGTGATCCAATAAGTTGTGGATCAATATCGTTTGAATCATCATCATTAATTTTCTTTAAATCCATCACCGTGGACTTCTTTAATATCCCACTGTATATTTTCCTTGTCTCAAGAAATGTCTTATTGGTCCTTTGTCATACTTCTTGTCCCAAGAAGTAGTGTATCATACCTAGATCCTTCAGCTCAAAATTAGAAGTTGAGGCTTGCTTGTATTCAACAAACATGACTTCCTGAATAAGTCATCAAAATCAGACTCTCATCACCAACAATCTAATAGTATAGGTTTGGATCAACAATACTCTTGTTGACACCCCAAAATCATCAAGAATCCATCTATCTGATGCAGTTTCCAACTCATGGATGGTAGTATACATGGGAGTGCATCAGGATACTCGATCAATATGTCTCATTATAGTTCACTCCCTCTACTTGTGAGTATCCTCTGACTACAAGTTGTGTTTTGTATTTCTCAACACTTCCATCAATTGCATGTATTTCTGCCTCTTACATAGTTTGTCAAGCCCAGACAGGAATTTTATGGCCTATTGCAAAGTCTCTAGTAATATCAACTGGATCAACCGTATCAATGGTTATCTCCCTTTGGACTTTTTAAGAGGAAGACGATAATTCTTCTCTTTGTCAATTAGTTTGAATCCTTCTAAGTCAAGTGACTCCCTCTGAAGTCTGAAGGCTAAGCATATTCCTTTGTTGTTAACCTGCCTAGAACAAGAAAACAAATGAAAGGAAACACGACAATAATATCTCCTAGTGGATATTCATGAGTACATCTCTAGAATCAAAATATTCTAAGGATCGTTGTCACAACTACAACACCTACTTGTAATGTAGCAACCTTAGAAATGTAGGTTACATGCATGATAATTAAAAATATCAAACCTGGAGTTTTCACTTTTAGTGTGTTGTTCTTCTAAATGCATTGAGACTTCTCTGGGTCCATGATTTCACCAAGGGTTCCTTCCTCCTACAAGTACCCTTATGAAAATGATGCAAATAATACATATATACAAGCGTATACTTGAGAGTGTACACCAATGGAGGTTTTTCTTATTTTTTCAAAGTCATGATGGTTAATAATGTTCCTCGCTTGCTTGCCTTGTAGCCACCTATACCACACAAGTTTCTGATGAAGCCTTGCATCAAACTTTACTACTGCATCAATATCCTCAACTCCTTCAATCAAATGTATGTCACATATGTTTCTGGCATGCTTGAACCTCGTCACAGTTTCTTATTCCAAAATTTATTGTAGTGATGTGTCGCATAAATGTTTCCTTCAACTATACCATTGTTTCATACTCCTATCCAAAACGACCAGCCTCAATATAGGCCTTAAACTCATTTTCCCTTCCTCAGAAAAACACCATCAATACTACTTCAAAATTGATATAGTTTTCATCTTTTGATAGCCTTAGAAATATCACTCAGAATTTGTCTTAAGCTTCTTCTTTTTTCAATCCTGTGACCATATTCAAAATTTGTCGTAGGGTTTGATCCTTTAATTTTACCACATAATATATATATATATATATATATATATATTACAACAACTTTTAGATAGGCCCCAGAACAGGTTGAATTCTTTCCTTCTTCCAAACAACAACAAGGTGTATAAGAAAAGAAGCTAGAGCCTAGGAGAAGAGTCAGACCCCCTTAAACCTGAGCTTTCCTGTAGAAACATTTGTAACCCCACATGCTTCTATGGTATTTAAAAGTGTAAAGCCCACGTTTGAGGCTCCGCTCGAAATGGCTATGAACTTTGTGCTTCCCCCTGCCACTCTGGTCAATCAACCTCAATTCAAACTTGGCCCTAATGTTGGTACCCTTTCTAACCAAGGCCATGAAAATCGAAACATACAGAGAATTGTATTCATGGTTTTTCCCATCGGGATAGAAGTAAATCGCCTAGTCATATCCCCTAACTTTAAAAGTCTTTCTCACAAGAAAATTTTGAACACCCATGCCCTTGACTAGAGAAAGACCTACGATGGTTAAATCGTGGGATCCTTTTATGGTGTCCACCACGTAACGAGATTTCATGTTTGAGGGGTTCCTCTCGTTGATCCCCGTGTCGTAGAAGGATTCTGAGAGTTGTTCTTGGAGGGAATTTAAGGCCCTCTTCATGGTGAGGATGCCTCCAGTCACTATGTTTTTCTTGACAGTTGAGAGCTCGATGGGCCTCAAAATTATTTTGTGATCCACTGGCTTGTTGGTTCCCGCGACTCCAACAGTATACTCAGACAAAGAAATTAGCATCAAAGGCACAAATTCATAGGTATTTCAGGCCATGTTACACTTTATTTACATGGATACCTATCTAGACTTAGACGAGCATGACTATTTAGAAGAGATTTATGATCCATCCCCTTGGTTTTTGACACCTGAGATAATGATTGAATATTTTCTCACAACAACAGATTGATATGGTCAAGCTTCTCAACTCAAATCCGCATGCCTTAAATTTGCTGTTACAAACTTGTGCAATGGTCTTCTTCAATATTGCTCTGATATCATATTATATTTTCAATGAGATATGGCCCATGTATCTTCTTTAAATTTTTTGTTTAACTATAAATTGAACCATAACTACTGTAGAAAACCAAGATCACAAGAAGAATAACCATGCACAATAACACAAGAACTATCCCGGGAAACCCTTCTCAACAAGGGAAGAAAACCCGACCAATCCTTTTCTATGTTCCTCAAGAGAAATACCTCCCACACCATCACCAAACCTAGAACACAAGAGGGTGTTGTAATACTCATAATTTCATACCACAACTTCTGAAATCATGAGATGACATAATGATAAGTATGTTTCCTCAATGGGGACTCACCTTTATTTATATAAGACTTGTCACATCAAATGATATGTCTTTTGGCACAATAGGGACGACCTCCATAACTCAAAATATAATTAATAATTACCATATTAATTATATTTTATATTAAGGTGGGGCTAACATGTACCCTTTACATTACAAATAGGGTTACAGGTAAGTCTGACTCTTGAACAATATAGCAAGGGATCTCATACACCCACTAGTGGTCATCCATTACGGGAACATCCATAGGGATGTTCATATATCTATCTCACTGCATCTCACAGGAGAAAAACATTCACTAGTGCTCAACCACTAGGATCATGTTCACCTATTCTCATCCACAAGCACATCCATTCAACATATATTCTTTCCCACTGTATTACACATGAGAGTCATCTGGAGTTCATCATCTCAACTCTCTGCTCAGAGGAGGATAACACATCGTATTTATCTTTGTCTCATAACAATGCACCCAACTCATGGGAATTCACACTTTCACCTTGTGCTCAGCCACAAGAACATCCAACTCAACATATCTCCTTTCTCACTACAATACACAGGATAATCATCTGGAGTTCTTCTCAAATCTTTGTAAGGATGAGGCAATCACTATGTTATAGTTTTGTCTCAGATAGGAACTACAGACCCAACTTAGGGGCTCTTTCTGTGTCCTGGAGGATGTCTCACACAAATTTAATCATCAACATTTATGAGCATGAGAAAGAACAAAGACTAAGATCATGATTTTTTTCATTTTTACTCAAGCTTAAAACAAAACAAAACTATGCTTGGGATAGATTTTATTTTTACACAAGCTTAAAACTAAACAAAACTATGATTGGACCTGGTTTCATTTTTGCACAATCTTGAACCAGAGGAAACTATGCTTGTGGTAGGTGGTTTCATTTTTACACAAGCTTGAACCAGAGAAAACTATGCCTGAGGTAGGTTTCATTTTTACACAAGATTCAAACTAGAGAAAACTATGCTTGTGAATTCCCAACGCATGGTTCATGGATGGTTGGTACTTTTCCCCCATCTTAAGAAGCTAGCGACTTAACTTTAGCATGAAGTACATAGGATGTAATCATTGACCCCAAGCTTCATTTCATCCAACGACATAGGCAGATGAAAGGAAGCTTCAAATACTATACATAACAAAGTACTTGACTCAATTGAAGAGGGGGGAATCTATTTCAATTTTTAACAAGATTTCCACAGAGAAGAAAAAATATGCTCGAGAATCCAAGTTCAATCCCTAGACCTCTGTTTCATTTTTTAATAATCTTGACAAAGAAACAAGAACTATGCTCGAGAATCCAGGTTCAATCCCCAGACCTTTATTTCATTTTTTAAATTTCTTGACACAAAAATAGGAACTATGCTCGAGAATATAGGTTCAATCCCCAAACCTCTGTTTCATTTTTTAATGAGATTGACACGGAAAAATGAACTATGCTAGAGACGGGTTGTTTTATTTTTTAACGAGCTTGACAGAGGAGAAGAACTATGCTCGTAACCTTTGTTTCATTTTTTGACGAGGTTTCCACAAAGACACAAAAATTATCCTTGTAAGCTATGTTTCATTTTTTAACAAGGTTTCCACAAAGACGCAAAACTATCCTCGTAGCTGGTTTAATGTTTTAGCAATCTTGAAATCAGAAAACCATGCTCAAAGTTGGTTTCATTTTTTAACGAGCTTGAAATCAGAAAACCATGCTCAAATCTCTCTTCTTGATCATGGATTTCAAGAGGAAAATGCTCTGGAAGGACACCACCATGTCAAGGGAAAAAAATCAATCATGGATTCCAAGAGATCTTCATCGGACGAAAGAAAAACTCTTTGGAAGGAACACATGTCGAAGGCCACAATAAGGGTAAGGAGAGCATGCTCTAAAATTCCTATCAAAGAGATCACCATGTCAACTATTGGATCCAAGTCATAAGAGACAGAGCTTACAGTGAGAGGCTCATTTTCATCGGCAAATGAAGGAATGGGAGACAACGCCACATAATTGACCCGTGGTGGGGGTGATACCGCTTGTAGATAAGAACCGTTCAAGGATTTCATTGGGTTGGTAATCAAGTCATGAACCACAAATGAAATTTGATCAATAGTCACAATTCTTCCATCTTGAGGGCAAGATATCACATGAAAAAGAGTGAACACAATAGAATTCATGGCATAGACATAATCTCTCCCAAGGAGTAAATCGAAATCCAAGGGGTCTTGGACTACCATGACGTCAATAAAGACAGTTATCCATCCTAAAGTTATTCGAAACCGAGGAAGGATCCCCAAAGGTTGACTGGTTCTTCTATTAAAAGCTAACAAATTCTGTGTAACTGCCACAAGTTGAGGACAACCCAAATATTTCCAAGAAATAGAGGACAAAATACTAACAGACGCACCTTTGTCCACTAGTGTATGTGAAACATCCCAACCACAAACATGTACTGCAATCTTGAAAGGATTGTGAGAGGGAATACTATGTCCAATTAGCACACCCAAATAAAAAAAGGATGGCCTCATTACTTGGAGGGGGTTCCACGGGAGAAGGAGGAATGCCCCCTAGCATGGTAGATTATGTATCAACAAGAAAAACATGAGCAGTATCAGGTTTACTCTCTAGCGGGAGACTAGGATCAATCGGTGATGGGATCATATCCACCACTTTGTCAACTGGTTCAACTAAGGATGTGGCCATATTGACTACCTAATCAATTGAACCAACCGACGAAGGGACCAAATTGATCATTCCATCAACTACAGGTGGGTTGAGAGTAAGTCTACGGTAAGCAGCTGGAAGTTGAGGCTGGGAAATAATCATGTCTTCCAGTAATTTCTAGGCTTCCTCCATAAGAGGGAAAATGTGATGTTTATGACTCCCTCCGCATAACCTACACGGGAACTTGACTCTACTTTTCTTCTTCCCAATGGTATCCTGACTAGTTGACAGGAGGTCATCATCATGTTGTTCTGAGGCTGATGACATGGGATGGTGAGGGTGTATAGACCATGCTTCTATAACCTTGGATAGATCAAGGAAATCCTTAAGAATATGGCTACCCTTACAAAGCATGCAAGGGTACTTCGGCTTATGGGTTGTTTGGGTGATCTTAGCATCATCAACACTCCCAACATGATTATCAGTAACTATTTGTTTTCCAACATGTCTAGCATTGGTTGGAAGCTTGGACCCTTGCTTATTTTTCTTCTTCTTAATCTTTCGTTTCTTCTTCTTCTTATCCACTGGGTTACTAGCTTCAGATATTTCTCTTAGCAAATAAGATGAAATGGAAGAGGACCTTGCGAGTGAACAAGGAAAATAATATCTTACTGGTGAAGAAGGTGAAGGATCAACACGAGGTTGATGTTATTGGGGGGAAGTTCTTACAACCGAAGCACTTGGTGCATACGGGATTACCGAAGTGGAAAAAAACCATACCGATAACCGAATTGTGAGACCTAGAAGGCTCAAAGTAGCGATGGAAGGAGGACTAATATTTTCGTAAGAAGGAAAAACAAAAGGTTCCCTCAGAGTAGGGGTTTATTCATTGGTCATTTAGGGAACTGACACCATTAAACACATATCCAACCTAGAGCCTTCTAGGTAAAACAAACAACATGCGCTAAAAATCTAGGAAGCAAGAAAACAAGAAAAACCTTCTCACATTGAACGCACTAGCTGGTGTTGAAATCCAACGTCACGGGAAGAATTTAAGAAGGGGCTAAGATAGAGTGGGTGGAAAAGTTACGTTGACGACCTTCTTAACAGACTTACGCCTTGGTGCAAGCTTCCACACAATAAATGTGGATTTACCCTCCAAGGAGCCCGAGTGAGTTTGGCCAACATCGATTCCAGGTAAAGTGAAGACTTTCCCCTTCATTGTCACCTCATGTATTAACCCTAAAGAAAGGCCACTAAGGTTACCAAATACAACAATAATGTGTGGGGAAATAATCGAAAGTCCTATATACTGTAAGGGAAGAGTAACTGAGCCCGAAATCGACTTGAGAAGGCCCGCTCATGGTTTTTTTCTTAAGTGACCACTAATAATACGCGCAACCACTACACCAAGACCAGCAAAGCAAGGGTAGTAACTCTGATGGCCTTAATGCGACCATATGATTGACCCTTGTGTGAGAAGGGCTTCCCAGGGCAAAATGTAGTAAATGGATTTCACTGCTCCCTAACTCAAGATTCTATTTTTGTTTACAACTTTGGAAAGTTATCCTTCACACCTATTCCAAAGCCCTACAACTAATCTAATGTAGGTTGCAAAGAGCCCTAGAAATAAAATTTTCTAGGTAGATTTTAATTAACGCGTAAATTTTATTAAGTTTTTGTTACTCAAGAGGAAAATGGCATGGACTAAATCATGTTTTGACCGACTCTAAACAATGAAAAGAAATGAGAATGAAAATATTTCACTTCGATGAAAGCTATATTACGAGAAGGAGAAAATGTTTATCATTCCCAGATGCACAATGTCCCAAAATTTTATTAAACTCATCAATATCAAKATCCTCAAGAAATGATCCAAAGAGAATGTACACCAATACACTATTCTTGGGCCCCCATTTTTTTTTTTAAGAATTCAAGACCAAAAATTCTAAAAACCATGCAATTTCGCTACTTCAAATGCAAGGATTCCCCCAATCTAATGCAAAACAAGAAATTAAAACTTATTTATTTCAAATATAGATAAAAGAAATAGAACATATCTTTAAAAACAAATCAACCCAAACATTGAACTATTCAATACAAAGAATAAGAGTTCTTTCACTAAATAATTCAGAATAAAAAATGTTTTGTCACTGAAAGAAACTCAAAGCAAGAGATAACAAATATTTCAGAAGAAAACAAGCTAAAACAAATAAAATATGGCTAAAAAACAAACTTAACAATGTCTAACAAACTGTAACCAGACTATAATGAAATCACCCCAAAACCATATCTCATATTTGAGCAAGGAAAACCACCAAAAACCAATTTTTTTCTCAATCGTCGCAGGCTGTAAGACGAATCGAGTGTGACAATCTTGATCATCGCAGGTCACTAAAGACCACAGTGCGACAATGTCACACTGTCTCTCAAAGAAGGGTGCATCAATCAAGGGAAAAATGGAAAAATAAAAATAAAGAATGTTTTCCAGTGAAATAAATAGTGAGAGAGTCAATATGGATCTCCCAGTGACTCATAAAACATAACTAAGGAAATCAAGAAAAGAATGCAAGATAAACTAGGAAAACAAAAATATGTTTCCCCAATATGGTCTCCAATTTTGTTTATGGAAAAATCGGTAAGTGTAGACACAAATGGATCTCCCTAGTTTCACCCCTAAACTAGAACAAAACAAGACAGAATATAAAACTTTCCCTAAGTTTAAATTATCAAGCATACTAACTAACAAGAGATAAATGTCATACCTTTTAAATGTCGCTTGTCCTCGCTAGTGTCATGCTCTCTCTGTTCTAAGACTTATGGGATGTTGAACCTGTAAAAAGACATAAGCCAACAAAGTGAAAGCAACAATGTATACTTAACAAAACCTATGTATGTGATCAAGGAGTCATACAATAAAATAAGAACAATTTTATGGTAAATAAATATATACTATATTATAAATATGAAAAGAAGAATACAATCGATTCCTTGATGTTGTAGAGTCCCTTCCAATGGTTCCTTGCTTCCCACATTCTTCCTCTCCAAGGATTTTGAGACTGTAGATTTGGTTGTTACTTATCATCTCAACTTGACAAAATGAAGCTCAAAGCCAACATAGGCCCAAACACTCCATTTGAACTAGCTATAGATAAAGCTAAACCAAACTCTTGGCTAGACTAATATCTCATAAGCCAACCTAAAAAAACTATCCCATGAGAACTCCCCTCCTTTTATAATCTGAAAATGATAGGGTGAGGAGGTTAGGATGATCCCATGAGATCAGGGATGCGACTCAGATCCAAACCAATCAGAGGCCACCTCACCCTTGAAGCTTCTATTCTAGAAGCGTCGAGAAGGTTCTCTTTTTCTTCATATGGGTGATCGTCGCACCCTTAACACTGAGCAAACTATAACAATGTTGTAGGTCACTATGGTGCAACCTGCGTCGATCCTAGATCATTGCACCCTTTACACTGAGCAAGGTGAGATGATCCTTCTTTACAAGGATTTTTTACAAAGGAAAAGATAATTTAATCTCTTTGGGAAATTTCATCTTCATTCTTCTTCAGGGATTAAGGCAATTGATCCTTCTAAAGACAAAGGATAGGTGTACATCATTAATGGTCATAAGGGTGAAAAAAATAATGTGTAACAATGGATTTGGGATTTGTCTTAATCTTTGGTGGAGAGGAATTAGCTCAATATATTCTATAGCCATGGATATTTGCCACTATGACTCGAACCGTTGTGATCCATGTGAAACAAGAAAACCATGGATGGGTTTGAGAAGATGTAAGCACCAAACCATTGATACTTAGGACATGTTATCAAAAAATATAGCACCTTTGTGCAAATCCTTTCACAAGGGATAAGAAAAGTGTAACATGGAAGTGTTACCACTGTCACCTTTGTAATCACTCCCCTCATTTTAGTGAAGGATGGAATCCAACACAAGGGAGGCTTCCCTAGTATTCTCAAGGAATCCTATAGCAATATGGGATCAATTCTATGTCCCCCTGTATTAGTTACTAAAATATACCACCACTAAATCAAAGTTTTTGAAGTGACTATAAGTTGGTTCAATCAAGAAATTTCTAGATTTTTGTGTGAGAAGTATCCAAGACAATTTGTGAATTTAACAAGTTACAATAGGCCAAGAGGGTACCCAAACACTAAAAATAAGAGAAAAATCCATGTTTGTGAAAAACGTGTGTGAAAGATTTTGGGTATGTGTTATATTCTTTTCACGACTAGCTTTAGTATTTTCTATGTTGCGTCGAGTGCAAAGGGGGGTTTGAGGGAAGCACCCTTGAGAAAATATTTTTTCCTCAGGAAATGTGTTGCATTTTTGCCTCAATTTCTGTGTCTATTGTTGGGCCATTTTTTGGCACATGGTTTTTGCCAATGGTTTTCTATTTTTGGTTAAGGAATTAGGGTTGTTGACTAATCCAAGTCATTAGGTTAGGTTTTTTGATGTCGTTGGATCCTATATGTATATTTTATTGTAAACAATGTATCACTATGAATGAATATAAAATATGTTGGTTTTCCTGATTTGGGTTTCCAGGGAAAAAATCTCTGTGTAATGTGTGTATTTTCTATTGTATCTTTTATGTTCTTTTATTGAAAAAAATTTGGAGTAAAATATTGTACTAGGTTAAAATATACATTTGGTATCAGATCTTTGTTGGCTTCAGGGGGACACCTTTATGGTCAAGGGTTTGGCTCAGGACTGTGATAAACCTTGTTACGGTAGGATATCTATGGTATTGATTTTTCAGGTGAAAAGAAATGGCAAGTAGTTCAAATTTGAAGATTGAGAAGTTTAATGGGAAAAGTTTTGAGTTGTGGAAGATCAATATGGAATATTTATTGGTGGAAAAATATTAGTGGATCGCGGTGGATCCAGGTATTGCACCTACAGGAACTTCAATAGATGACTGGAAAAAGTTGGATAAGAAGCCGAAGAGCACAATCTGACTGTGTCCCTAAGATTCAGTATTATTGAATGTGTCATAGGAAGCTACAACCAAATATTTATGGGATAAGTTGGGGAAGTTGTATAAGTCTAAGTCCCTAGTAAATAAACTATTCCCGAGAAAGAATATGTATAACATGAGGATAAGAGATGGAGAATCAGTGGTAGATCATTTGAACGCTTTCAATACTGTGGTAAGTGAGTTAGTATCTTCTGAGATTAAAATTTTGGATGAAGATAAGTGTATCAGTTTATTGTGCTCTTTACCAAACTTGTGGGATAGTCTAGTTGTGGCCATAAGTAGTAATATAATTTCCCTAAGTTTGATGAATTGGTCTCAGCCTTGTTGTCGGAGGATATGAGACAGAACAACATGGACGGATAGAGAACAGATGCATTATTTGCAAGAGGATGCTCCCAGGAAAGAAATAGATCTAAGTCCTCAAGTGGGATCTAAGTCTAAAGTAAGATCTAAGTCTCCCGAAAAGTTTGTAAAGGTATGTTGGAGATGTGTAAAAGAATGGAAATACAAGAAGAAGTGTAGATCAAAAGTTGAGAAAAATAAGGGATCTGAAGAATCTCCTTCTACAAAATAAAAGACCTCCAAGGAAGAAGGAAGGGATGTGTACTTAGATTCTTCAAGAACACATGGAGATCATGAGGCATGGTTGGTTGACTTAGGTGCATCCTTTCATATGAATTCCCACAAGGAGTGGTTCTGTGAATATGAAATGTATGATGGAGGTATTTTTTTCCTAGGTGATGACTCGATAACTAGAATCATAGGTCGAGGAAAAGTCAAGTTGAGGCTCATAGCTTGAAGGATTAAAACACTACCTGGTGTTTTTGACATCCCAGGATTGGCCATAAATTTGATTTCTGTAAGAAAAATGGATGATGTAGGGGTAAAAATAATATTTGAAGAGGAAATCTCCAGGATGGTTCAGTTTGGAACTATGTATAAGTTATAAGGAAGAAACATTAGCGATGGGTGTAATAGTTGCATTTTTCCTGATATTGGAGTTGACGAAGAAAGAAATCCTACGGTCTCTAGAGGAAAGGTTATGATGTGGCATCAAATACTAGGGCATATCAAAGAGAAGGGTCTTCAACTACTACACGGTAAAGGTATGGTTGAAGGTATGTCTAACTACTCTCTAGATTTTGATTTCTGTGAACATTGTGTATATGGGAAGCAAAATTAAGAAAGATTCACCTCTGGTGCAATGAGGGGGGAAGGAATTTTACAAATAGTTCACAGTGGTGTGTTGGGACCTGTGTCGGTTCCATCATTGGGAAAATATGTGTATTATGTTTCATTTATAGATGAATTCCCAAGGAATACTTGGATATATTTCCTCAGAAAGAAATCTGAAGTCTTAGACATGTTTAAATAGTTTAAGGCTCTTGTTGAGAATCAAATAGAGAAAATAATTAAGGTGTTGAGGATAGATAATGGAGGGGAGTTATGCAAGAACGAATTTTAATAATTATGTAAGAAGTGTGGTATAGAAAGGCAAAATAATACTCCATATACACCTTAGAAGAATGGAGTTGCAGAAGGATGAACATGATGTTAATGGAAAAAGCAAGGTGCATGCTTAGTGGTGTCGAGTTAAGGAAAACAATGTTGGGCAGAGAAAGTGGGTACTGCATGTTACTTGGTCAACAAATCACCCTCATCAATGCTAGATGACAAGACTCCATAAGAGGTATGGACTGGTAAGAAACCTTCTCTCACACATCTCAAGGTATTTGGTTGTGAGGCCTATGTTCATGTTCCAAAGGAAAACAAGAGTAAGCTAGATAAGAAGGATGAAAAGTGTATCTTTATTAGGTATAAAGATGGTCTCAAAGGTTATAAGCTTTGGAACCCATGAACTAAGAAGGTTGTGTATAGTCAAGATGTGGTACTTAGAGAAATAAAGGATGTTGTTAAACATGAAGTCCTACCAAGTATTTTATAAGAACCAGAGAAAATGGAGTTTGATTTAAAGGATGATGAATCAGAATCTACATAAGAACATGAATTAGAAGAAGAAGATCCTCATACTCCAGTATTGAGGAGATCAGTTCGAGAAAGAAGGCTATCGGAAATGTATACTCCATCTGATTTCCATTCAAATTTTTATTTTTCTATTACTAATGATGATTCTAGAACTATCAGGCAGGCAGTGGATTCAGAGGATGGAAAGCTTTGGGAAAAGGCCATGGATTAATAAATGGAAACCTTGGATAAGAATGAGGCTTGGGATCTAGTGGAGTTGCTAACTGGAAGAAATATCATTAGCAACAAATGGGTATTTAAAAAAAAGCTGAATGTAGAAGGAAAAGTGGCGAAATACAAATCTCAGTTAGTAGCAAAGGGTCATTCACAGATTGAGGGAATTGATTTTGGTGATATTTTTTCTCTCGTTGCCAAGTTAAATTCTATAAGATTTATGTTCTTCGTTGTTGCTGCATTTTATTTTGAAGTAGAACAAATGGATGTGAATACAACATTGCTATATGGGGATCTAGTAGAATAAATCTATATGAAGCAGCCAAAGGGCTTTGTTGTGAAGGGAAAAAAGGAGTTGGTATGCAAGATGAAAAAGTCCCTATATGGTTTAAAAGAATGACCAAGGATGTGGTATCAAAAATTTGATACTTATATGATGGGACTTGGCTTCACAAGAAGCAAAGAGGATCACTGTGTGTATTTTAAATTAATTGGTGACCATTTTATTTGTTTGGTATTGTATGTGGATGACCTGTTGTCGATAGGAAACAACAAGGAGATTATCTAGGATGTGAAAACTCAGTTGTCCTCTAAATTTTACATCAAGGATCTCGGTACTTCAAATTTCATTTTACGCATGAAAATTAAAAGGGATCGGAAAAAGAGGAAACTCTGGTTAAATCGGAGAAAATATGTCGAGAAAATATTGCAGAGGTTTAATATGCAGGAATGTAAACTGGTCAAGGTACCTATTCTTGTTGATGTAAATTTATCTGCGGATCAGTGTCCCAGGACAGAGGAAGAGGAGGATGACATGTCTCGTGTTCCATATGCAAGTGCAATTGGAAAATTTATGTATGCAATGGTCTGTATTAGACTGGACATTGCACATGCAATGGAATTTTTGAGCAGGTATATGTCAAAACCAGAGAAGGATAATTAGAAACAAGTAAAAAGGGTTTCTAGGTATTTCTGTGGAACTGCTAGCTATGGATTGTGCTACCAAGGAAAACCATGATTGGACAAAGTGTTGGACATACATGGATTTGTGGATTCATATTGGGCTGGAGATATGGATTGTAAAATATCTACAAGCGGGTATGTGTTTAACCTATTTGGAGGAGCAATCAATTGGATGAGAAAAAGACAGGTTGTAGTGGCACTTTCAACTACAAAAGTTGAACACATGGCAACCACGCATGCAAGTAAGGAACTAATATGGTTACAAATATTGTGTTCAAGTATTGGGTTGGTACAACAAGATGTAAGGACAGATTGTGACAGTCATATTGCAAATTTTTTGCTAAAGAACCTGGCTTATCATTCAAAGACAAAGCATATTGATATTCAATATCACTTTGTGAGAGACATGGTTGAATAAAATAAAGTGTTGTTGATGAAGGTGGACACTTTGAAGAATGTTGCAGATTCATTAACAAAATCTGTGAGCATTAACAATATCAGTTCAATCTGTTGCAGATTCATTAACAATATCATCTCTCTTGGTGTAGAGGATCCATGGGCATTGTTTCCCTAGATTGTTGACTATGTAACCCTGTAACCCCCTGTATGAAAAGAAAACAATAAGTGGGAGAGTGTCGGGTATGTGTTATATTCTTTACATGACTAGATTTAGTGTTTTCTACGTTGCATCAGGCGCGTAGGGGGGTTTCAAGGGGGGTCTTTATGCCCCCTGAGAAAAAAGAAATTCCTCGGGAAACATGTCACATTTTTTCTTCGTTTTTCGTGTCGCCTCAATTTTCATGTTCATTGTTGAGTAGCTTATCGACACATGTTTTTTGTTGGTGATTTTCTATTTTTGGTTAAGGAATTAGGGTTGTTGACTAATCCAGGTCATTGGGTTAGGGTTTTGGATGCCATTGGCTCCTATATCTATATTGTATTGTAAACAATGTATCACTACAAATGTATATAGAATATGTCGGTTTTCCCAGTTTGGGTTTCTAGGGGAAAAATCTTTGTGTAATGTGTGTATTTTCCATTGTATCTTTTATGTTCTTTTATTGAAAATATGTTTGCAGTAAAATATTGTACAAGGTTAAAATCTACAAAAGATTACAATCTTCAACAATATATCAAGTTAAAACAATAGTAATAAATTATCCCTTTATACAAGTAAACATGCAATAAAATTAGGGATGAAAATGCAAGCTAAAATAGGGTTTTATTAACAATTGTTTTTTGAAATACAAAGGGCACATAATAGACCGAACAATGTAATATATCAAACCCTATTGGGATTAAATTTCAATTAGCAATGAAATAATTGACAACAAGATATATTTTTCAGTATAAAATGTCAATTAAACCCTAGACGTCTAGCCTAATTAGGGATGAAAATTGAAGAATAATTGCTACAAACCCTAGTTGATTTTTTAGCTTTGGGAGTATTCCCATGAGATGCCAACGTGTCAGACATGTGGGAGTATCCATTGTAATCAGATCATCCTTGTTAGTGTTTCATGGAAACCTGCACAGGAGATCTAGCTAAAGCATACACAAACAAATCTTATCAAGAAAAGGAAGAGAGATACACAATGAAGAATGAGAATCAATGCATATTATGATCTTATCAATGAGTGAGTGATCTTCACTCATATAGGAAATGAAATCCTATAATTAGGAATGCATGCATAATAGTGATGGTCTAAAATTAGAAAGTCTAAAATAGAACTAGTCAGTTAACTCCTACTAAACTAGTGTTACTCCCACTGAACTAGTGTGTCGAAAATAGAATGTGAACATCACTATGGAGTAAAAAATGAGTCTTGGCTACTAGGAAATTTTAGGTACTCATGTACAATGAAAATAATGAACATTGAATAAAAATGAGGAAAGAGGGAAAACCACGTGGGAACAAACCCCTCCCTCAAAAGACGACGTATCAAAAGAAGAAAATGGCAGCTACTAGGCAACTTTGTTTTTCACTGCAAGACGATCCCGCAAGTCTAAAACTTATGCTCACTGAAAGTCTTCATGAAGATGTAGAAATATTTATGGATCTAATGAAATCCTTTGGCAACCTATCGGGCCTTGTACCTCTTGAGCCTATGGACCCATCTGCACCTGAAAATATTCCTTTCTGGTGGAAGTGGAACCAGATTCTAAGTCTGGTTCTGTAGGAGTGAGTCATACTCCTTATGCATATCTTCTTGACATAATGCATTTACCACAACCCTATTGTAGTTTTGTGGATCAGTAGATTGATCCATATAACAATGCATGGGCATCGCAGGATCTAAAGATGAAAATACATGAGAAGGCTCCTCATGCTGAGATTGAGTCATCCTCAAATCTAATGGATTCCCTGCAAGGTTGCCTACTTCTTGAAGTGTGGTTTGTGCCTTCTTGTGCATCTGTTGAGGCTTCAATGATGGCTTCTTATCTG